>JABUQX010038505.1:12500-14590 GCA_015478945.1 Trachelipus rathkii
TGAAGTATCACCCGAATCGTTGTTATTGCAGCCGGTATTGGGGTTTGAAAGCGAAAATAACTTGTGTACATGATGTATTCCCTTCGAAGAGTGAGAGAGTGGCATCACATTGAATTCAACTTAAAAAAGACTCACCCCAGGGGGGTGATCGATCGGAAGGCTCCAGTGGAGAAGCGGATCCCCTCGTTTTGAATGTGATCTAACAGGTGTAGTAGAGTTGGTGAGGCCTGACCATTTACAACACAGCCATAGTCCAGCTTCGACCAGATTAGGACGATGTAGAGACGTAAAGGGAACTTGCGATCAGCACCCAAGATTTTGAGGCGAGATACGTCGTTTTCGGGAGTTTAATATTCTTGGTCATGTTAAGCTCGGTCATCGAGAATAAGTCCTATAGAAATTTGACGCTGTTAAGTTGGCAGGAATGGGGGAACGCCATATAAGGATTTAGGTTTGCCGGGACGAAGTGGGAAGTTCTTCGATTCCTTTTTCTTAAAAAATAGCTATTAATTTGCGTTCAAAGAAAGGCAGCCTGGCACCAGGGGCTACTTATAGCGGCAAGGTCATCAGCATAAGAGAGAAATGTCTAAACTGTCGATGGGATAAAAGTAACGATGTCATTAAATCCGAGAGCAAATAGTAATACACTTTAGAACACTACCCTGCAGAACACCTTCATCCAGAAGTGAAGTGGCCGTGAGCAGAAACTATAAGAGCAGCACGAACCTGGAGTGATCTATTGTGACAGAGGATCTTTATGAAAGACGGGGAGGTTGTCATACGCGAACGGAGCGAGTTGAAGTTTTAAGGAGAACCCAGTTTCCATGTTGTGTCATAAGCTTTTTCATGGTCAAAAAAGACACCAAGTCATTCTCAAGAACTTGGGGATAAGGTGCGTTAACATGCACCGGAAACATGAAAAGTAGTAGAAAATATGACGCAAGTCGAAAAGAAAGCCCCAGCCTTACCGCCCTTTAAACCTTTTAGTGAGAACTTCGTCGCAGTCAGAAAGTTCACCCTAGAACTTTACGTGACCGCGACGGCCTTCACTATGGGTTCTCGTCAATGTGTGGGTTCATCCCTTGGCCCAGTGGGCCACACCATACCCCCTCACAAAACGCCTCCATTCACTCGTAAATAATGCAACTTTCTCCACTCGCCTCTCCAACTCTCATTTCTCTGCCTCCAGGCAAATCCTGTTAACTGACTTAATCCACTTTCCCAGCCGATGATTCCCAACACACCACCACTATACATCCGCTTAACCCAACCGACTATCATCCAACCTTTCCACATGACCAAAACCATCTCAACGTACTTTCCATTTATCTCTCATTTATCCCTTCTTCAAACCACACAACTCTCTAATACGTTCATTCCTCATTTTATCATTCTTCTCACACTAAACAACAACCTAAGACTTGAACATACTTGAACATGTACTTTAGATCTTAACCGGTCTTATTCCAGAATCATGTCTCACTACATAGCTTACCCGTCAGGCAAAGCAGACATACCTCGCTCATCGGTGGACCTATTACGCACCCCCGTCAAGACTTCAGTCCCTTTACATCCGACAAATTATTTAATTGCACCAGCCAGCCCTTTGCGCCATTGCCACGGACTTTCTTTACACTGCATCATCGCCGTTCCTTATAACCAACATGTATCCTTCAATATTGTAAACTTAGACAATTTTTCCCAGTCTGGCTCACCAGCCATCTAACACGAACTCAACCCGAGGTCTGCTCCTCACTCACAACCATACCATTACTATTTACTTTCAAACCCCCTCCTTTTTCAACCCTACGACAAATGCTCTCTACCATCCTCCAACTCCTTCAGATTCGCCAGCCAAAACCAACATCATCCGCATATATAAGTAGGGCATCTTCACGTCTCTCGTTCTCTTCGACATCATTCTTCACATCTGCCACGCCCCGCCAAACTCTAATTCTTTCATAACCCGTCATCGCGCATATAGTGAACAAATTGAATATCCCAAGGCAGAATACACACACTCCCTGCCCTCACGTTCGCGTATGAATATTTAATCCATCACTTTCGACTGAGTACAGCAATTTATTCTT
>JABUQX010038506.1:17500-20000 GCA_015478945.1 Trachelipus rathkii
ACCACGAATAGAGAATAATAACTTTGCAAACTTTCTCTATTAGACGACTGTGTAACATTTGACGAAGAATGTGGTCTGGAATGGGGATATTTTTTCTGTATCCGTGGAACTGAGAGCAAGCATTGTCTTGCACTTAGATGAGCTCCGCAAAGTTCTCGACGGATACTTCTCTACCAGAGAGTCATATGCATGCATGGGTAGACAGCCATTCACGTTAATTGTTGAGACTGCATAGATCTCAATGCATGAAATACCTCGAGGAAATCACAATTGAACTTTCAACAAAGCTCAGGCTCATACAGCAACTCTCAGAAACAACAACGCTCTCAGACGTTTTGGTGTCACAAATTAGTGCATACCATTTATTTCTAAAACGTTCTTGAGATACTCATTACCGCTTGCTAAAACGTAATCTTGCGAGCAAAATTTTCGAGAATGGTTAGACATAAAACGAAGAAAAGAACAGCTTTTGTTGCGAGAAAATGATATTCAGAGTGGCACTGCCAAGGTGAAGTCCCGCATTCCTAAACATCATGGATATGCAACAACAATACTCACATAGAAGGTAAGTAAATATTCATTGAATTCATTGTGTTCAACTGATGCATGGTTCATAATGATATAGTATATATATATATATGATATATATATATATAATATAATATATAAAAATATATATATAATATTAACCTAACTATATATATATATATATATCTACATTAGATTTAATATATATATATATTATGATAATTTGAAAATAATCCTAATATTTTTATTTTCCAATTATCGAAGGGTTCCGGGTGAATGCACTTATTGAAACTTCGCAAGGGTTCGGGAACCTTCAAAGAAAGGTTTGAGAACCCACTGATGTATAAAGGGATCGATTACGAATAACTTGAAAGGGAACAAAGAGATGCAGACCCAAGAAGAAAGAATCTTGAAGAGAAAAGAACGAAAAGCAATCGCTAAATTGAAGAGCAAGGTAAATATATTAAATATTAAATTGGTTATTGATTTTTTTTGCTCAAATCAATTTTAACTCAAAATTTACAATATATTTTTCATGATCTTGATTAATTTAAATTTTTGTTTTAAAACATTTTGTATTTTAACAATGTATAATACGTCAATTAACTTAAAATGAACTATAAACAATATTTGATTTGCTATAAAATAATGGATTGTTTAATAATTTTAAATATTGTTATCTCGTAAAATAATAATTTAAAACTTTAAGTAAATAAGCACCATGCCAATCCTGCTTTTTTAATACCAAAAAATTGAATATTATTCTGTGTATATGTTACCATGTAGGTTGGATCGGTTTAAGGTTCAGTGTCAAATTTACTTACGTTTTTAACAGAACAATGTGTGAATTTGATGTTCGTCGCACCTCTAACACGGTTTTGGGTCTGATTACCGAATGTGGAACCTGTCGCTGAAAACATCTACAGATATCAGTGCGACAAACGTCCCTATGTCACAAGGCTTTCGGACTCTTCAGAGGAGAAGGCGGCAAAAAGGAAGAAAGGACACCAGAAACCTATGACGTCTAAGCTGGCCGCAGCTTTAGATACATGTAAAATCAGTGACAGGGATGCAGTTCATATTCTGATAGCTACAACTGAGGCATTGGGCCATGCTGCTGATGCTTATGTCATTAATAGAAGATCCATTCGCAATTTCAGAAAACAAATACTGGAAGAACGAGCAATGGAAATTAAGAAACATTTCAGGGATACCACGTTGCAAGCCGCCGTCTTGCATTGGGACGAGAAATTAGTTCCATCGTTGACTGGTACAAAGACCTTCCATAGACTTCCTGTGATTCTTTCGAATGGAGAAACCGAACAACTCCTTGGTGTGCCTATCTTACATTCTGGTACAGGAAAGAATCAGGCATCTGCGGTATATGAAGTGATTGCCGAATGGGGTCTCCATACGTTTGTCAAAGCACTTAGCTTCGATACTACAGAAACGAACACTGACGGTATTAAAGGAGCCTTCCAATGTTTGGATAGAGACCTTTTGTACCTGCCTTGTAATCATATTTATGAAATCATTCTTAGAAGTGTTTTCGAGGAAAAGATTGGTACAACTATAGGTCCCATGTATTACTACTTTTAAAGAGATTTCAAAGTGCTTGGTCTGGAATTGACGTTCATAATTACCGGTCAGGAATTGACAACGTAAAGGTAAAGAGTCACTTGAATGAAGGCGAAATATCCCGAATACTTGGCTTTGTTAGAGGTACATTGAGGGAACAGCAGCCATGGGATGATTACAGATAAGTTCTAGAATTAACGGCAATTTTCCTTGGAGAAGCACCATCTCAAGGGATACCTGTCCGTAAGCCGGGAGTTATCCATCATGCACGCTGGATGGCAAAGGCCCTTTATTGCTTGAAAATCTTTATGTTTCGTACTGAATTTGCGTTAGCACCGAAAGAGGAAAAAGCAATAAGTGATATTTGTATTTTCCTTGTTACTGTATATGTCGA
>JABUQX010038506.1:35000-41756 GCA_015478945.1 Trachelipus rathkii
TCGCCATAGACACTTACACTAGCTCATTATACACTTACACTCCCACACAGAAGGTACACTTATAAGCACTTACACTTGCCATAGACACTTACATTAAACCATAGGACATTACACTCACACCTACACCACAGATACACTACACTATACACTCACACACTGATATTTGATGCCTCAACTTTGATGCCTCAACTTGTGCCCAGCATTACAATGTCCTCAGCATGAGTTGCCTCAACCATTGAAGTTTTCATCTTTATGACTCATCAAAGATGAGATCATCAATATAGACGTGTATCAAAGATGACTTCATCAAAGATGACTCATCTTTGATGGCTCATCTCTACCCTCCATTAAAGAACAGAGTTAATATTAATGTCTTCCCCTAAGTCATAATTGAAACACCAGGGCTCACCATGATCCCACCGCGCGAAGGCCCACCGCACCCGCAGGTGCGCCCAGCCGCGTCCCCGCCCGCCGCGTGCGGCCGCCGGTGCAATATTTCCGCGGATCCCGCCCGCCACGTTCGGCGCGTCTGCGCGATATTTTCCGCATACCCGGCCCGCGCCGTGCGGGCCCGCAGGCGCGAAATTCCGCGGGAATGAAAAATATATATATATATACTATAAGTCATTCATTTTTATTTCATACTTAAACATTTTTATTAAAAACATTTTCGCGAAAAAACTGTAACTCATTACATACCTGTTATTTAACACATATATTATTAACATTATTTTTACTTAATACTTTTTACTTAATACTTTTTAATTTATAAATTTTTAAAAATTGTATGTAAGAAGAAAAAATCCAGAGTGTCTGCTATATAATCATTTTATTTTACTACAATTGTACGAAATTTTATTAAAAACATATACTTACATACTTAAAGCAGTTAAAGCAGTAAAAACAATAGAGGTGTTATTAACTATCACCTTCAGGGGCATTACTATGCCTTTTTACTGCTTATACGCTTTAACTCTTTGGCTTTACTGCTTTAACTATGTTTACTGCTATTAACTTCTGCTTGATAGCTTAACTTTCTGCTTTACTGCTTTAACTTTCTGCATTTACTGCTTAACTCATGTTTACTGCTTTTAACTTTCTGCTTATTACTGCTTCTCAAACTTTCTGCTTACTGCTTATAACACACATGCATTACATACCTTAAACAGTTAAAGCATAAAACAAAAGAGGTGTTTATCCTAACACCTAAGGGATTAGCATGCTCGTGTTTTACTGCTTTACTGCTTGAACTCATGTTTTACTGCTTTAAAAACTCTTGCTTTTACTGCTTTAACTTTCTGGCGTGTGGTATGCTTTAAAACTCATATATTGGATTAACATTATTGTTTTCTTTATTCTCGTTTAAATACTTTTCATTTTTTATTCTTTTTATATCTTGTTTATTTTATTTTTCCCGCGTGTGCGGCCGCAGGCGCAATATTCCCCGCCCGCCGGTGCGCCCGCAGCCGCATAATATTCCGCTTTCCAGCCACGCGTCTGTGGCCCGCGAGGCGCCGAATATTCCGCACTTAATGCCAAAAGATATATTTACTATGCAGTCATTCATTTTTATTTCATTACTTAAACATCGGATATTTATTCAAAAAACATTTTCTCGCGAACCTTAATAACTGTAAATCAATTACTTACACTATTATTATTCTAAAACATATATTTAATACATTATTTATTTACTTAATACTTTTTACTTAATACTTTTTAATTTATGAAATTTTAAAAATTGTATGTAAGAAGAGAAAAAATCAGAGTGTCTGATATATAATCATTTTATTTACTACAATTGTACGAAATTTTACTAAAAAACATATATTTACATACCTAAAGCAGTAAAGCAGTAAAACAAAGACCTACTATTACCTAACACCTAAGGGATTAGTATGCTTTTGTTTTACTGCTTTACTGCTTTAACTTTCTGCTTTACTGCTTTAACTCTCTTTCTTTACTGCTATGTAAACATTCTGCCTTACTGCTTTAACTCTCTGCTTTACTGTTTTTAACTCTCTGCTTTACTGTTTATGTTTTACTGCTTTACTGTTTTACTTCTTTAACTCACTGCTTTAACTCATATATTTATTAACATTATGTTTTCTTTTATATTTTTTTATTTTGTTTTAATACTTTTTATTTATTATTTCTATTTTTATTTTTGTTTTAATACTTTTTTTATTTTTAATTTGTAATGTAAGAATAAAAAAATTCAGAGTGTGATATATAAACATTTTATTTTAATAAATTGTACGAAATTTTATTAAAAACATAACTTTACAATACCTTAAAGCAGTAAAGCAGTAAAACAAAGGCATACTAATCCCCTAGGTGTTAGGTAATAACACCTCTATTGTTTTACTGCTTTACTGCTTTAACTTTCTGCTTTACTGCTTTAACTCATGTTTTACTGCTTTAACTTTCTGCTTTACTGCTTTAACTTTCTGCTTTACTGCTTTAACTTTCTGCTTTACTGCTTTAACTTTTTCTTTTAATAATATTATGCATTGCTTTACTACTTCTAGCTTCATATATTTATTAACATTATGTTTTTTATTTTATTTTAATTATTTTTTATTTTATTTTTATTAATTATTATTTTTATTTATTTTTATTATTATTTTATTATTTTTATTATCTTATTTTTATTTTTATACGTAGTGTAACATTATGTTTTTTATTTTGTTTTAATACTTTTTATTTATTTTATTATTATTTTTATTTATTTTTATTATTATTTTATTATTTTATATTATCTTTTTTATTTTTATTACTTAGTGTTATTTACTTCATGCCTATTGTTAATATTATTTTAGAAGCACAACACACACACACACACACACGCACACACACACCACACACACACACACCAACATTCCACTATTTGCACATCTATACACACATTTCACTATGAACACTTATAACCACATTCACTATGACACTTATACACACATTCACTATGACACTTATACACACATTCACTATGACACTTATACACACATTCACTATGACACTTACATTTTCCCATAGACACTACATTTACACGTTACCACTCACACACAGATTTACTATACACACGCAGAATTTACATACCACTCACACAGATTTACTTACACTCACACACCCACCCACACACAGATTTACTTACACTCCCACACAGATTTACTTACACTCACATTAGATTTTACTACACTTACACAGATTAACTTACACTCACACACAGATTTACTTACACTCACACAGAATTTACTTACACTCACACACAGATTTACTTACACTCACACAGATTTACTTACACTCACACAGATTCACACACACACACACGTACACTCACTTACACATATAACGTATAATTATTTAAACATTTTATTGTTTAATTAAACACATAACATTTATATTACTCATATCCAAATACAACTAAAATTATTCAAGTTTCTTAAAACTTCTATAATAAATCAAACATTATCTTTGAACAAAGAATATTATTAACTGTTAATACTTTTTGTTTATAAATTTTATAACTATCAAGTTTTAAAAATAGCTTTTACTAAAATTTTATGAAATTTTATTAAAAACATATATTTTACGTACCTTAAAGCAATAATCAGTAAAAGGTTCAGCCTCCCAGGCACCCCTCTACACCAAGCATGCCACGTTTTGTTCTCTTGACTTACTGCTTTACACATTCTTTTAGCATGTAATATATATAAAAATAACAAAAATAAGTTCTTCTCTGCTAACAAAACATGTATTTTATTAAAAATCATTCTAGATTTTATTTAAAAATAACAATTATCACTTACATTTATATTACTTCACTCGATGTTAACTTAAAATAATTTCAAAGTTTTTTAATAATTCGGGTTTTCTTTATTTATTATTATCTATTATCTATTGTACATTGACAATCCATCACGAGAAAACACAACTACCCGCACTCCTTACAGATATACGCAAAACTGCCTGACCTCTCTCTGTAAATGTGTTGAAATAACTACTTTAGGTCTAAAAATTTAGGATAAGCCTTTTTGTACCCGGGGCGATTTAGGCCTAAATTCCCTGTCAAAATATATTTCAAACTGACCTTTTTCTGTAAAGTGGTGCAATAACTACGTTAGCCTAAATTTAGGTATAAATTTAGGATAAACCTTTTGTATCCCAGCTGATTTAAGCCTAATACTTAGCGGTCAAAAAGGTAATTCCAGTATTAGACAAGAATCAGAATCAATGTTATTATTATTTTATTAAATATATTTCAAACTGAAACTGCTGGAACGGTAAGATCCTTTAAGCAGGTAAAAAGGAAATGTTTACCTTTCTTGTTTGAGTGGACGGAGTAATCCTTATCTCTATAGACCTCGTATGTGATTGGTCGAGGATTATTTTTTACTGCTTTTAGGTATGAAAAACATGTTTTTTCATATCCTGAAACCTTATCTGTGATTGATGAAAATTATATTGGAGGATGCGTGTTTTAGATCCAAACTCATTTTAAAATCATACTCGTTTTGGCTCTTAAGCGGTGCACAAGTTCTCTGGTTTGTAATAAAAGTGTTCTATTTTCACTAAGTGTATATCATGATTCACCTTAACATGTATACCTCAATACAAGACATTGTCCAGTGGGAAATCAAGATCCCCGGAAGTAGGGTTTCATTCTTATATAAAAGAAAACCCGATGGATTTGAATTTTTCAAGTGTGCTACCCAATCACCCTGTTATAATACAAAGCGTATTTTCGTGAGTCCAGATGAATTACTTTGTATATGTAATCACACTGAAGAGTGGCTTACAGAATACTTTAAACCAAGCTCAGCTTTAAACTGGACCGAAACAGTTATTAGCCTGTGCGAAGAAACCAGCGATAAGCCACTCTTCAGTGTGATTACATATACAAAGTAATTCATTTGGCCTCACGAAAATACGCTTTGTATTATAACAGGGTGATTGGGTGGCACACTTGAAAAATTCAAATCCATCGGGTTTTCTTTTATATAAGAATGAAACCCTACTTCCGGGGATCTTGATTTCCCACTGGATAATGTCTTGTATTGAGGTATACATGTTAAGGTGGTTCATGATATACACTTAGTGAAAATAGAACACTTTTATTACAAACCAGAGAACTTGTGCACCGCTTAAGAGCCAAAACGAGTATGATTTTAAAATGAGTTTGGATCTAAAACACGCATCCTCCAATATAATTTTCATCCAATCACAGATAAGGTTCAGGATATGAAAAAACATGTTTTTCATACCTAAAAGCGATAAAATAATTCTCGACCAATCACATACGAGGTCATATAGAGATAAGGATTACTCCGTCCACTCACAAGAAAGGTAAACATTTCCTTCTTACCTGCTTAAAGGATCTTACCGTTCCAGGCATTTCGTTTGAAATACTATTATAAAATAATAATAACATTGATTCTCGATTCTGTCTATACTGGAATTACCTTTTGACCTAGTATTAGGCTTAAAATCAGCCTGGGATACAAAAAGGTTATCTAAATCTTATACTAAATTCTTAGCCTTAACGTAGTGATTGCCACCACGCTTTTACAGAAAAAGGTCAGGTTTGAAATAATATTTTTTACAGGAATTAGGGCCTAAATCGCCCCGCGGGTACAAAAAGCATTATCCTAAAATTTAAGACCTTAAAAGTAGTTATTCAACACATTTTGACAAGAGAGGTCAGGTCAGTTTGTATCTGTAAGGAGTGCGGGTAGTTGTGTTTTCTCGTGATGGATGTCAATGTACATAGATAATAATAATAATAATAAAGAAACCCCGAATAAAAAAAAAAAACTTTTGAAAATTTTTAGTTAACATCGAGTGAATAATATAAATGTAAGTGAATAATTGTTAATGTTTAAATATATAACTTAAATTGATTTTAATAAAATTAACATGTGTTGTTAGCAGTAGAAGAAACTTATTTTGTATTTTTAACATTATTACATGGCTTAAAGATGAGTTAAAGCAGTAAGTCAAGAGAACAAAACGTGGCATAGCTTGGTGGTAGAGGGGTGCTGGGGGCTGACCTTACTGATTTATTGCTTTAAGGTTCGTAAAATATATGTTTTTAATAAAATTTCATAAAAATTTTAGTAAAAGTTATTTTAAAACTTGATAGTTATATAATTTATAAACAAAAAGTATTAACAGTTAATAAATTCTTTGTTTGTTCAAAGATAATGTTTGATTTATTATAGAAGTTTTAAGAACCTTTGAAATAATTTTAGTATATTTGAATGATTAATATAAATGTATGTGTTTAATTAAAAACATAAAATGTTTTAATAATTTATACGTTACTATGTGTAAGTGAGTGTGCGTGTTGTGTAGTAAAAATTTCTGTGTGTTGAGGTAAGTAAATCTGTGCTGAGTGTAAGAAATCTGTGTTTGGCAGTGTATAAAATCTGTGTGAGTGTAGTAAATTCTTGTGTGTGAGTGTAAGTAAATCTGTGTGGGAGTGTAAGTAGTAAATCTTTGTGAGTGTAAGTAAATCTGTGTGAGTGTAAGTAAATTCTGTGGTGTGCGTGTGTGTGAGTGTAAGTAAAAAATCTGTTGTGAGTGTTAAGGTAAATCTGCGTTGTGTAAGGTAAAAAAAATCTGTTGTGTTGAGTGTAAGTGTAAATGTAAGTGTCCATGGGTAAATGTAAGTGTCATAGGGAATGTGTGTATAAGTGTCATAGTGAATGTGTGTATAAAGTAATGTCATAGTGAATGTGCTGTTGATCTCTATTT
>JABUQX010038507.1:0-2500 GCA_015478945.1 Trachelipus rathkii
AGTCGTGTGAAGTTCAACAATAAAATCAAAGTTCGATTTGTTGTAAAATAGTCTTAAGTGACTGTGTTGAAATGACGAAAGAAATGTTTTTGAAGAGAAGCTGTTCCTTTAGCACTCAAGAAGAAGTCAACGAATGTGGATAATTTAGAAAGTTAGCGCTATATATAATTATTAGATAAGATTTTGTGGCTTGCATTTACTCTTAAAATGTTTTGAAACGGAGCTGAGAACTTATAGTGTCAGTCGGGTGATATTTCTGAGTAGATTTTTCAACTTCCATATGAACGAAAACTTGTAAGATAAGTATATATATATATATACGATTATATATATTATATATATATATATCATTAATATATGATATATATATATATATATATATATATCATATATAATATATATTGATATATATATATATATATATTAATGAAAAAATTTATAAATTATTATAAGTGAATAAAGTAATATATATATATATATATATATATATATATATATATATTTCAGTGATATATATATTATATATATATATAGTTATATATATAGTATATAATATATAGTATATATATATAGTATGTTATTAGATATAGTTATATATAGTATTATAATATTATGTATATATAGTATCATGTATATATAATATGATATATATAGTATATATATATATTGTATATACGTATATAATAGTAGTATAATATATTGTAGTATATTTATGATATATATATATATATTAGTATGATAGTATTAGTATTATGTATTATATACTATATGCTATATTATCTCTAGTATTAGTACTACTTATTACTTGGTGAGTCAAGTTAGCATGGTATGTTGATGAGTTTCTTACTCATTTCCTCATACTTAGTGTATCATCTAACAATATATATATCTATACTATATATATTGTATATATATATATATTATGCTATATATTATATATATATATAGTTATATATTAAAAAAAAAAACTAGGTGTCTATTTTATATATATTGTTATATAGTAACAGCAATTAATGTGTCGTGTCCACTGTTGAATGTGGGTGAGGCGCATGGAAGAGCAGACTATTCTTTCTCTGCCTATACACAACTCTTTAATGTCAATCATCCATGTAGCTTGAATGTCAATTTCCAACTTCGCAATCAAGCTTCCGTAACCAGATAATTTACATGATGTTCATATAGCTAGTTATGGCTTTCCTGTACTTTCGGTAAAGAACTGTTTTACTTCTTCTTCGTCCAGGATATTTTGTAGAATGTAATCAAAATTAAAGTCCCCCTTATTTGCATGCAGTAGAACTCCCTGTCAGAAGAGATCCATCTCTCATAAAATATATTATATTTATATAATATATATATATATACGGATGGAGTGAGTTAGTGATGGTGGGTAATCGATATATTATATATATATACTATATATATATATATATATATATATAATATATATATATATATATATATATATTATATATACCAAGAGTAAAAATATTTGAAATGCATTCCAATTTTAAGTTAATTTTAATATTTAGCAGACATACTTAAACTTAAACTTAAATAGATTTTGTACATACAATTACAAGTAACTAAGTGTAAATGATTGGTTTATGATTTAATACGGTAGTTAAATTATTGTTTTACTATAATTTGTCATGTCCTTAAGATATTAGATGCTAATAACATGCAGAAAAATTTGCATAAAATTTGTATTAACATTGTATCAAAACGAAAATATTTATCTAGATTTATTATTAATCCATTCGTTCAATTTTATTATTATAGCCTAGAACTTTTTTTTTCTAACGGGCAAACTTTATCATACTTGTCGAATCATCGCAATACAAATTAACCTGTTAAGATTTTAATTCTTTCACCGCTTACTGATACGAGCCCCAGGTAAGAGTGATTGACGACTGCTACTGCCCTGCAGTTACAGATCATCTAATTCCTACATTTATCTTTATTTTATCAAGCTCTCATATACTTTAAAAGTTTAGAATTGTATTTTATTTAGTACTCATAACGTATTGGGACATGTTTGCCTTTGACATGATCTGGAATTTTTTTCACAGCCTCTTTTGGATTTTTTGTAGGTTTTCTGATATATACTATACTATATTATATATTATATATAATATATATATATAGTATTATATTAGTAGTATATATATATATAATATAGGGATAATATCATATTATATATATAAAGGAGGTGAGTGGTATTGTATAATATTCATATGGCAGATGCGTATTATATATATATATATATATATATATATATATAATATATTATATATTACAGAATATATTATATATTATATATAATATATATATATATCATATACTTTAAAATTTTGGTATTATATATATATATTATATATACTAACGTATATATATACTATATATATATATATATATTGATGCCGTATATATATATAAATATATATGATATATATATACTTATATATATATATTATATATACTATCATCATAGCTATATTTC
>JABUQX010038507.1:12500-15000 GCA_015478945.1 Trachelipus rathkii
CCTGGTGGCTAAAAGGGTGTTGTTTCATATTCATATAACATGAATGAAATGAGGAGCAAGCTTTCATGTTCAAAGATATAAGTTAATTCAAAATAGGTCTGCAGGGAAATAACATGAAAAGTAAAACATTAAAATTGTTCTCCCATTAAATAAATATAGAAAACGGAAAATAGGACATGCTTTTCTTATATTGTCTTCATATGCAAGTTCCTCAATTAAGATGGTATTAGCAGGTCCCTCCACACCATAGACTCTCAAACCTATTTCGTCTACCGCCCACTTTGAAAATCAATTATTTCTCAGCGCCCCCCAATTTTTTTTTACTTTACCGAAACTTAAAAACCCCAATGACATATATATATATATATATATATATATATATATATATATATATATATATACAGAATATATATCAGATATATATATATAATCTATATATATATATATATATATAGTATATATATTATATAATATATATATATATATATATATATATATATATTATATATATATATATATATATAGTATAAATATAGTATAAAGAAATAAGAACTAAAATTACTAAATAACTTCAACACCCCCCATTTTTTTCTAGGCCCCTTACCGCCCCCCTCTAGGCCTCCAGTGCCCACAAGGGGGCGTTATCGCCCACTTTGAGAAAAACACTGCTCCACACGAAAGGTAGTTAAAAATACAGGCCCATTAAAATATTATTATTATTATTATTATTATTATTATTATTATTATTATTATTATTATTATTATTATTATTATTATTATTATTATTATTGGCTTTAATTTTATTAGATTTATTAAAATCAGCTTAAAGCAAGGTACCACTTTTCTGGGCTCTAAAATACAGATTTCTATCGTTTTTTCCTGAGCCTTTAAAGGTTGTCTTATTTTCATTCAAAAAAATAATCCAACATATTTGAGCGGCGGACCAAAACCCTTTATCAAAATGACTTGAAACTTGTACTATACAAAGATGGGTCTATTATCTAAAAATTAGTAATGAGATATTTGATATCTAGAATCAAACCCCACGGAACATCAATTCCAGAAACATTATGAAAATAGTTTTCATGTTTTTTTTTTTTTTTTTTTTTTTTTTTTTTTTTTTTTTTTTTGTTTATCCGGTAATTATTTAAGGTTTCGAAGAAATTACTCTCTCCTTTCTGATCACCAATATGGTTTTCGTCGCTTGAGGTCAACTGGTGACATTTTTTTTCTAAATCATTAATTTATGGTCTTCTGCCCTTAGGGACTATGGGGAGTCGTGTATGGCGGCAATTAACATATCGAAAGCTTTTGACCGGGTATGGCATGCGTCGCTACTCTCTAAGCTCCCATCCTTTGGTTTTCTCCTTCCCTTTGCTCACTTATGTCTAGTTTTCTCTCAGATCGCTCCTTATCGGCACTTGTTGATACAGAGATCTTTTCTTCCTTTCCTATTAACTGTGGTGTTCCAGAAGGTTCTATTCTATCTCCAACTTTATTGCTAATTTTCATTAAAGATCTTCTCGGCTGCACTAATAAAACTTCATTCATTCTTATGCCGACGACTAAACTCTCCATTCTTCCACTCATTTCAAATCTGCTCCCTCTTTTGCTTCTAGAATTACTTCTCGACTTCAGCTTTCCGATTCTATTCTTGCAGACCTGCAAGGGATTTCCCGGTTCCAGGTGGGATTGCCTCAACCTTGTGAGGTTCAACTCTTAAAAAACTCAACTTCTACAAATCTCCCTCTCAAAAACATCTCTCAACTTTCCTATCTTCTTCAATGATTCTCCCCCTCTCACCTGTGGACAACATAAACATTCTTGGTCTCAACATAAACAATAAGCTATCTTGGAAACCCCATATCACAATGGTTGCTAAGGTGACTTCAAAAAAGCTGGGAGTTCTGTTCAGGTTGCGGGAATTTTTTTCTTCCGAACTTCTCTGAAGTTACTCCTATTATGTAAGGGTCTTATCCGCCTTTGTATGGAGTACTGTCAAAACATTTACGGGCTCCGGTTTCGTCCTTCTTTTGGATAGAGTTGGGGCTAAGGCTAAAAGATTAATAAGCTGTCCTCTACTTTAAAACTCCCTTGATCCCCTATCTCTGCGACGTGACGTTGGTGCACTATCTCTTTACTAAAGGTACTACAACGGCAGGTATTCGAGGGAGTTGTCCTCTCGTATTCCTCCACCAATGAGCCGCCCTCGTTGCACAAGCGGTGCAATTCTTTCTCGTGAATTCTATATGAATATTCGGAATCCCAGACTTGTTTGTTGTAGTGCCTCCTTCTTTTCAGCCACCTCTCTTCTTTGGAACTCTGCCTTCATCTATTTTTTCTGCTGTATTTAATATCCCTCTCTTTAAATCCTCCGTCTGCGGTCATCTCAGAGATTTGCGTTAGGCTTGGGATGGAGCGGGTTTTCCCATAATTTTAATAAGGAAATCATAGGCTCATACATCTTCAATGATAATGTCACCGTTGAAACCTATTTAGA
>JABUQX010038508.1:0-10354 GCA_015478945.1 Trachelipus rathkii
TCGAGAGGCGTACACATTCGACTACTAATAAACGGCAGGGGTTACCTGTATCACTCGATAGTGGGGATAGATCATTGAGAGAGATAGAGCGTCTAATATGAGTTAGTAAATAATGTTTGCATTTCCCATACACGATATAGTGATCAAGAGTCGAAGCAGAAACAATGTGCGGCACAAGATGGAAATTCGGAGCTATGTCAAGCCTCGGGATAATCCTCTTGTTCCTAAAAACACTCGAGGCAACAAGACGTGCAAACGTCGGCCTTTGCATTTCTTCTCCTTTTCTGATGTTCTATAATGTTCCATCTCAGGCTGTAATATTTTGATTCCTGTGTCTTGTAGGCCGAACTCCTTCTTTTTTCCAACAATAAGTATACCATTTTGCTCTATGTATTCTCAATTTCGAAACTCCTAACCATTTTCATCACCATCTATATCTTTATATCTTGGAAGGTTCCAAATATCCATTTCTCATTTCCATGATCTAAATATTATGTTGTAGCTATCTGACCATTTTGGCTAGTTGCTTTCCCACTCTACTTGTTATTCTTTTCTTATATTTTTCTGTCGATCTCGTCCACACTCATAAGATTTCCCCTAATCGCACCGTTCGTGTCCTTGTTCTTTCCTCCTTGGTTCCATTTCCTTCTTCTATCTCTCTTCTCAGGTTTTCGATTTCGTTCGAACTCCTTCACATCTCTCTTTGTAAAACACCTCCTCTTCATCGAAACGTGCCAGGCATCCAACAATTGACTATGTAGCGTGTTTTCTTACTAGTTTAAGCATTATCGCACGTGCTACTATTTACGTTATTTTTCCTTTCAAGGTTCTCTTAAATCTTGAATACCTGCAGCTCTTAATAGCATCATTTACAAATTAAAGATTGATTCAACCATGTTGATCACACTTGTTTAATGAAGTTTCTATTCTTTTCAATTATAATTGTTGTTGGTCCCCATTCCCTGTTATTCAAGCCACATCTTGTGCGTTCCAGTTCTTTATCATCGCAATCTTCCAGGAGTTTTTCATCTTTGCCTTTACATGGTATATGTAGTCGAAAACGCTTTGCTATACACTATCGTTCATCGAAGCTATTAACCTGCATCCTATTTCTCTAAAAGTTCTTCCATCACCAGGAACGTGTCCTCTATAATGTAGTCTCCTTATACTTCTTTGTTTCGCCATTAATTTTGTAGTAATTCTCAACATCTTATCCACATTTACATAATGATCCCAAAATTGAAGCGCAGTGGGTCTTCTATGCTTTTTGTCATTCTCAATGTGTTCTGGTAAATCTATCAATCTTTCCATAAAAAATTACCACACACCGTCTTGCACTCGATCTATATGCCGTATATTCTCGTCTGCAGTTCCAACAATCTTGTCTTCATCATCTGTCATTTCAGGACACATCTATTTCTTCTCTTTTATTGTCTTCATTTGTTTCTATTTGTTCTATTTTGTCTTATTCTTCCAGTTCTTTGGAAAATCTATTGCCCAATGTTCACTGCCCTGGCAAATCTAACTTCTCTTATTCACTGGACTTGTATTCGCTGGGCCAAGATCGTTTCAAGTAATCATAAGCACTTAAACATATTCGTAACGGTTGGTCCAGGTATTATGGTTAACAAGATGTGCTGTACTTTTCCCGGCCATCCAACAGAAGCTATTTATCCTTCTTTCTTCCTTTTGCTCCTGAAAAATACGTGTGAGTACGCGTTTTTGGTGGTTCCTTAGCTACCTACTTCCTTGTCGCAGGCTCCCAACGCTACTAAAGGATAATTTGAATCAAATTTGCTTAGTCCAGAAATGCCTTCCTTTCATTGCCTGTGACATGTTCAACCACCTCGCTGCATTTCACATCCCGGAATTGTTTCAATCTTAAGTATCTAATATTCATTTCTCATTTTATTTTTTTTTCTTCTTCAAATTAGGAATGTTCATGGTTTCTCCATTTAGCCATGCTCATCTGCTTTTTATATACTTCATGCCAGTGTGTTAATATCAATGCTACTGCCGCTTTACTTTTTACTTCCTCTTCTAAATATATCAATATTCGGGTGCTTTAACCTTTCAGGTAGACTTATTCCCCAAACCAAGATATCTTACTTTTTCTCTCCACTATCTATCCAATCTCCAATCTTCTCGTCCATCTCTGTTCTACCTCTTTATCCTGAAAAGGTAGGCATCTTAACTTACCTGGGAATCATACTGCATGTTTACTTTCTTCCGCTCAATGCAATCACTGGGACGTGCGAGACAAGTTGCGCATTGTAAAATCGTGGTAACTTACATCTCGACAGTAGAACTCTGTAATTCTGAGCGATTTCCTCTTAACTGATTGTCTGTATGATGATGAATATGAACCTGATTATAACGATGGTGAAATCAGTGTAGAGGATCACTCTGTATTTAAGGTTTTCTAGAAATATTTTCCTATGATCTCTCTGGTGATTCCTTCTGCTTGTTATTCCTTTAGTCTGGTTATTAACTGTGGTCTGGTTTATTTCTTTGGTCTGGTTATCTCTTTGATCTGTTATCCTTTGGCTGGTTATATCCTTGGTCTGGTTATTCCTTTGGTCTGTATCGACCTTTGGTCTGTTATTCCTCGGTATGTATTCCTGTGGATTGCGTCAACCTAACTGTCTTGGTAATTATTGTTCCAATGTCCTTTTCTCTTCCTAATTGTTTTCTCTATCCTTGTATCTTATAATCTGTGTTTCTCTTATAAAATATATCAACCAAAAAGAAACTAATAGCTAAATGGCGTGGTAATGAAAGCCTGCGACCTTACTATTACTTTTACTTTACTAAAACTATTTATTTCATATTTCGACAACTGAACATAATATTATATAGCTATATTAGTTTCATTATTATATTTTAAAATAACTACCCGCTACGACAGTAAATATATTTGTTTTATTATGTTTATGCATAATACATTATCAAATATAATATATATAAAATAATAATTTAATATTATATACGTAAATATATAATTATACTATATATATATAATAATAATATATAATTAATATATATAGAATGTAATTAATAATATATTAACCTCCTTTCCCAGAGCTTAAGGGCAAGATCGTCGCATGGCACGCAAAAACAGAAAAGCTAGTCTAAGAATTATCAAGCTAATGTCGCACAAATAAAGCCACCCCTTCTGCCCGCGTACTTTTACCTACTAAGAGAACTCGTACACCAGAAAATCCCACACTTGGGTTTTCACAGTTTCACTGGTCAATCTCATCAATGTAGGGGTTCATCCCAGGGTTGCATTAAAAAAGCGTACACAAAAAAAAACTAAAAGTCATTCTAAGTTTCTTAGAAAAGTCCCAGCTGCAAGTGTTTTTTTTTTATTTTATCAGTTATTGTCATACAATTGGAAAGATAATTTAAACTCCGATACTCCATTATTAGATCTATATTAAGTTCATCTATTATCAGACTAGTTGCATCATTATTTCAAAAATCGTTTATAAAATACTTCAAACATTCGAATAAATGAGAAATGAAAAAAAAAATTTTTAAAACTTTAATCACAATAGTAAAAATGAATTATTTTAAATTTATTGACTGGTATTTCTTTTCAAATATCTAAAATTAACCTCTCGAAATAAAATTCACTAATAAAAAAGTAAACAAATTCTATCATGACATAAAGATCATCGAGGAATTTGAATTTTCCAATATTCCGGTTGAGTATTGCAAACAAATAATAAAACAAATTTGTACATTGGATAAATTAGTGAATCACATTTTTCCCAATTTTATTCACATTAGTAACAGTAACTGGCGCTTAACCTCTGTCATGAATTATATACTCTATTACAAAGTTTTGACTTTTTCTGACCCCAAGTATTTTTTGAACTTTTGACCAAACAAGACCACAAGTAAGAAAAACCTTTCATTTTATCCAGAACTGGCAGGGCATGAATGTCAGGATGCCAAAACAAAACCCATCAGTATTTCTTTTTTTTAATCATTGACATTTTTTCCCATTTTAATTACATCCGATATTGCCACTCATTATATGAGTTAATTTGTGACTACACAGTGATCTCGAACATGAGGGCGGGGAAACAGTTTATCTTATCTGTACGTTGCAATTAGCCACTACGTATTCAATAATAATGTTTGTCGGCCAAAGTTTCATCTCAGTTCATAGTTCTTCAAGGAGCTACCTAAATGTTGAAATTCAAAGCGTCAGATAAATAATATATACTAAATTACTTTTTAATTACCTTATTTTCTAAATATGCTTGCGAGCGTACAAAAACTAATTTTTAGCACAACCAGGATTGCGCATTATAAAATCAAAAAAAAAAAAAAATTCCCCCCCCCAAAAAAACGCTAAAAAAAACAAAACAAAAAAACAGCTGCAAGTGGGGTTTATTTATTTTTTAATTTTAGCTATTATTTCAACAAACTGAGAGATAATTTTAAAAATTACTAATTAGTTATAGACAACTATATAGTTCCATTAAGATATAGTGAGCTAGTTCCATTTTAATTACTGATTTATAGATATATATAACCAAGTATGGTATATATATATATAATATATATATATTAATATATATATATTATATATATATGAATAATAATATACTATATTATATATATTATTATATAATATATTAAATTGATATATTACTCTAATCTATATTTATATAACTCTTAATATATATACGAGTATATACATAATAGTATATATAATAGTATATGATATAATATATAATAATAATATTATATATATATATAAATATATATATATATATATATATATAATAATATTAATAATATATATATATATATATATATTATATATAATATAATATACTAATAATAGTTATATAATATAGATATATATATTATAAATATGATACATTAATATATAAATATATATATATATTTTAAATATATAATAATTAATTTAGTACATATATATTATATAATAAAATATATTATATAGATATATATTAATATAATATATGAATAATATAATTATATTATAAAATATTATACTTATATATATACATCTATATATATAATATATATATATATATATTATAATATAAAATAATATATAATTATATAGTATATATACTAATATATAATATTAATATATATATTATAATAAATAAATATTATATATAATATATCGTAATATATATAACATATAATATTAATTAATATTATATTTTATATATATATATATTATGTATAATATAATATACATTATATATAGAATATAATATATAATAATCTTATATATATATTATATCATATATATATATATATAAATTATATATATAATATATATAAGATAATAAGTATAAATTTAAATATATATTATATATTATATATATATAATATTAATATATAAATATATATAATATATATTAATAATTGTATGATATATAATATTATATAGAATAAATATAAATATATACATAATATAATATTATAAATATATAAAATCTATATATATTATTAATATAATATCATTACTATCATAAGAACTAGCTAAAAATAAAGATCTATCAATACTTTAACATTCAACCTAATGAAATGAAAACAAGAAATATTTAAACGAATGCAAATGGAGGACATTATAAACTCAAATGGATGACTAGAATAATAACAAGATTCATTATTAAATTACTAATAATTTTTAAGTTAATAAAATTTAAAAATTCTTCCCACTTTGGTTATAAAATTGCTAGAATATATTTTGAAGATTCATTATTTTATAATTATATATAGTATACTGTAAAGTATGAACTAATTATAAACAGTTGGATTTGATGTCATGAATGAATCACATTCCAATTATCCTAATGGTACCGAATCCTGGCTCCTAACCTGTCAGATAATTATATATCTCTTACAATAATTACAAGTCAATCGAGCAGAATACTAATTAGTTCACACTTACCTCCTTACTACAAAATCTCACTAATAAAACTTTACTGCACTAAAGCTACCGCATTGCTCGCTGAAACTTTTTGACGCAGACCTCGAAATAACACCAGATCTTGCTAAGGAATAGACTCCCAAATCTGCTAAGATAAAAATCAAGAAAAAAAATTTATAAATAACGAAAAATCCACAAAGAAAAACTAGATATATATAGGGAAGTACTTTCTTTTCAACCTTTAAACATATATAGATTTTATTATAAAATTAGTAAAGAAAAAATTCTTTTTTAAATTTCCACTTTAGCAAGAAAATAAACTTAAAATGTAACTATAATATGCCGTAACAACGTTTCTCTTGTTTTCTGAAAAACATGGGACAGGAAAATTGAACATGTAGTATAGACCAATCATAATAAAGAGGCTGTAATGTTCTCTTACATCAGATATCAAAATCTCTCAAACTTCGTGTCTCATAACATAGAACAGCCTAAAGATTTGAACCTGAAACGACCATGAAACCAACCCAATCTGTCTTTCTTAATTTGACCACAACGAGCGTGAATTTTTTTTGAATTGAGTGCTGTTGAGTCCGCTGCTAATAAAAAACACAGCCAATTTCAACATCAAGTACAACTAAAAGGAAAATTTTTTGAAACATTTTATTGACTAGAAAAATCATCCAATTGATAAAAAGAATACGTGGAAACGTTAACTTAATTTTTTTTTTTTTAATTTAACGTTGTTTCAAGCTAAGCCCGCATGGGAAATTTTTACTAAAGGGAAAAAACTTTACAACTACTAACTCTGATAAGCCTGAAGTGTCCAGCGAAATATATAAAAAAGTTCAGAACTGTTGTCCTTCTAGTCTAGAATATCCCTTCAAAAAATAAATCATGAAAGCCGTTGATGACTTTAATGAAAATTGAAAAGGCATAATTCTCATATATATTATATTATTACATTAATATTATTATATATATGTTTATATCTATTATATATTTGATTATTATTATTATTATATTATTATTATAATGTATTATTAATATTATATATTATTTATTATATTATTATATAATTATATTATTATTATTTATATAATATAATACATGCATAATATACTAGTAGGAATATATTCATTCATTTAATTATTATTATCATTATATTATTATTTATTATATTAAATGATATAGTATTATATATTATTATTTATATTATATAATTATATTTTTGTATCAAGTTATTTATTATTATTATATGATATATTATATATTATATTATTATTATATATTAATTATATAATTATTATTATATTATTATATATTACTTATTATATTAGTTATATATTATATATATATAACCAATAAATTTATTTCCTGTTTTTATTTTATATTCTTTATTTAATATTATATATAATTTGACGTATTTCCTGAAAGAAACCTACTTCGGGCCTAACATAGAATATATCATAAGCTGTCGTTACTATAAGATATATCATATTATAATAATATATCTATATATATATATATATATATATAATATAATTAATATATATTTAATAATATATTATTAATATATATATACAATATATATAATGATGATATATATATAACTTATAATATATATATATATATATATATATATAAATATAATTTTTATTATATAATAATATTATATATTATATATATATTATGTGCGGCCGTCCCTTCAAAACAACTACTACGAACATTTTTAACCTCACAAACATACACCTAACATAAAATTTACCTGAACTTTTCAGCTAATCCTCCTTCCTTCTGACATTTTAATCTTGGTCCCTAACCAAATAACAAGTATTTTTACAGAAACCTTATGCTACCCAACCACATCCATTGCTCTCCCACCACTCTCAAAACTAAAATGTACACTTTCCTCTCTCTTCTTAGAGCCTTAGAATCGTCTCCGTTACTCCTTCAATCCTAAAATCAATTTGAATTTCTCAACATTCGCAAAACTTCCTACCTCTATATACTTATTAATCTGCCTTCGTAAAGCTAAAAACACTTCTACACCAATCCTAATAAACCTGTTAAATCTAATACTTCCTACCTTCCTCTACCGATTCCCTTACTCATAAATTCTTCCCCAAACCTATACACTTTACATCTTCTAAGATTCTCCCTTTAAAAGATTATTAAACCTCATCTTAAAAAACACTAACACTTCTCAATTTCTAATAAACCAGCGTGATGAACAAATTATATACTATCAGTTTGGAGAAACTCATTGATTTCTCAGGCCGTCAATTACAGCATAAAAAACCTCCAATTTAAGCCTCAACTGCCCTACTCTACACGAACATCACTTCACTTCAAGGACAATCACAAACACAATACCAATCACAGACTACCCTATTGCATCGAAAACTTACACCTTAGAAATTTACAGAATCTTTTTGCCTAAATAACTTTAATAATTCAAAAATACAAAAAAACGACATTCAAATAGGACCCCATATGAACAACTATTCAACCACCTCCTTTTCCAAAAACCTCTTGTCCCAAAACTCACTGATAGTTTGACATTTGAGTTAATGAAACAGATTGTTATCGTTAGTTAGGGGTTTGAGTTAAACTTATTGAATCTTAACCATGTTTAGACTTTAGATTTCTCTTCTCCATCTTTCTGATTTTGCTGTAATTAACTTGCATGGATCTTCGGTAGAGTCATTTTAATATTGCAAGGTTCATTATTTAAAATTCCCAATTTCAAATAAAGATATAAGGAAATTTGTATAAATGATATAAAAAATATAAGACTAAAAACGAATAATAATAATAATAAAATAAAACAAAGAAAAGCAAAATGAAAACCTCGTGAAAAAAAATGCGTTTTCCATCCACTGCTGAATAGTTTTCATATTTCTTAAAATCAAACATATGAACTTCACAATTGGCGCGGCTCATGATTTCGTCAAATGAAGTGTCCACGTGGGTTCCGAACGATAAAACTAAACAATTTTCACCTTTTTCACTTTTTATTCCAACGGTCTGAAGCTCGTAGTCTAGGCAAATATTCTAAAAAGCAATATATATATATATATATATATATATATATATATATATATATATATATATATATATACATATACAGCTATATATATATAATATATATATATATATATATATATATATATATATATATATATATATATATATATATATATATATATATATATATATGTATACATACATATATATATTTATATATATATATATATATAATATATATATATATATATATATATATATATATATATATATATATATATATATATATATATATATATATATATATATATATATATATATATATATATATATATGTATACATATATATATATATATATATATATATATATATATAATAATAATATAGTAGACCACTCTAGATCGGAGTATAATTTGTATAGATGTAAATACTGCAATTAAACCGCAGTTCAATTTGTATAGATAAAATAACTCCTTGAGTGAATCTTCACTTACCAGGATTAGATCCCGCTCTGGCTCCCTTTCTCGATCTCTCTCCCTCTCTCTATAAACTCTATATTTATATAAATATATATATATATATATATATATATATATATATATATATATATATATATATATATATATATATATATATATATATATATATATATATATATTTATGTAATATATATGCAAATATATATATATATATATATATATATATATATATATATATATATATATATATATATATGCTATATATATATATATATATATATATATATATATATATATATATATATATATATATATATATATATATCTTACTTTTTGACCATCGAATATTGGGTATTTCTGTAACGATCTGCACAGTAACTTCCCTCCAGCTGTGTACAGTTTTCGACAAGTACTGCTTGGTGACTTTAAAAGTTGAAAATATGTTTTGAGTAAATCTTTCGGATTTAACTTTTGTAAATCTTGGTTTGAATTTTGATTAACTGTTTTGATACTGTACAAATTAAGTGGTGGTGGAACTAAATAATAATTTACAGATTTATGTACTTGAAATTTTTTAGAAAATTTGCCAGTGGTGTGCAAAAATTTGTAATCTTGTTCTTCAGGGATATTCGTATTGCTTTGACTCAAAAGATTGTAATTAAATGAGCTTTCTTTCTCTGATTTTCCAAGTAACTTCAAGATCAGAAGCTGAATCGAACTACCAAAGAAAGCGAAACATAAAACAAGAAAAAATCGCTTTAGAACGAGATTCATTATATTGTGTCATTTGATCCATAGTCTTTTAATACATTATTTTTATACAAACCTGAAGTACATAAAATATATATTATATATATATATATATATATATATATATATATATATATATATATATATATATATATATATATA
>JABUQX010038509.1:15000-20000 GCA_015478945.1 Trachelipus rathkii
TACAATCTACTCGCTTGTAATTACAGATTTCAAAAAGTTTGATGTTTATGAATAAGGTTCAATATATTGATCCATCTCAAACTTCTATAAAGCTTAAACATGTTTTAAAATCTTTTCGAATTCTTAACAATTCATCATAATTTTCCACCTATCTTGTTTCACACAATCGTGTTAACTTTGTCCATTTTGTCCCTGGGAAAATCTTTCCTATTTTTTTTATTTTTACTATATATATATATATATATATATATATATATATATATATATATATATATATATATATATATATATATATATATATATATATGTGTGTGTGTGTGTGTGTGTGTGTGTGTGTGTGTGTGTGTGTGTACTGTAGCGCGCATACCCGCATCGATGAAATTACCTCCCATATTTCTAATGACATGTATGACATTCCAATGCCTATTTTCGCCTTTCTGTTGTGTGTTCATATCTACACTCATCCTCCAGACAACATCTTATAGACATCACCTTTTATCCACATATCATATATACATACTTATATAAACACCCCTCTTCTAGGCATCATCTTACGGATATCCCTGTATCTTATATCCCTATGTGAGGGGGAGAAAGAATTGTCCACATCGTATGTCCTGCGTGTCGGAGAAGGCGACTAAGAGACGGTGGTTGTTGGGTTGGCTGCCCACTAACACTTATCTTTTGCCAGGAATGCTAACGAATGCTTCGGAGAAGGTCGTGATCGCCGTAGGCGGCCTTCTATCTTACACGTAGACGTACATGGAATGTCAGAGGAATAAATGTTGAGGAATAGAGGAGAGAATTGATGGATGATTATAGAAAGGGCAGATTGATTTGTTCGCTGGGACTGAAAAAAATGAAAGGAAACGGTGAAAATGAGTGGTGTGGTGTGAAATGTTTTAGTGCTGCTGTGGAAAGAAATGAGAAGGGGAGAGAAGGAGTTGCAATTCTGATGAGTAACTTATGGTATAGAGCTATGGTAGATTTTGTGTGTGTGAGTACTAGAATTCTAATGGTTAAATTTAGGTTTGAATAGGTCAAGGTACGTGTGGTTGTGACAATAGGGCGTGTCAATTTGGAGGGCAAAAAAAATTCGTGTTTTTTGTGAATGAGGGGGTCCAAAAATGTGCCTTTTGATGTGTAATATCCTAATTTAAAAGGTTTTTCCTTATTCATAAACATTTACCTTGGTAAATTTGCGCTTGATTATAATGTATATTGAAATTTCCGAAAAAAGGGGATAACTTAATATAAACTCCAATAAAATTTGCTCAAAAAGTGGTTTAATGAACTCAAACAATTTTATTTATATTTTGTTTCTATTATCAAACACTGAAAACACATTGTAAAAAATGTAAAAAGCTTCAACCAACAATATTCATCAAATCTTGCTTCGATTCATTCCTAGACATCATTCTTCTGCTTGCTTCCTGGCCTCTAATGAATCCTTTTAATTTCTCGTGAGTATACACTTTGCCAGAAGCCTCTGTTACTTGCTTCACACACCTCTCTATGGACTGTCCATGACATGGCCACTTTGGAACTTGCATTGGCTCTTCAACAAACTTTCTTATTTCTGATATTTTGAGTTTACAAGTAAGTGGAGGTTCATATACTTTTTCTGACCAGTCTATCAGTTCCAAAAGGGAAGTTGCATTTGGATTTACTGCAGGTGTTTTCCTAAGCCGAACAGATAGGTCTCCTGGTGTATCATCATCTTCATTCCTTAATTCAATTATCTTCTGGACCCCTGCTTTCCTTTCTTCTTGGTCTTCCGAGCATAAAAGTGTCTGAAGCACCATTTCACTAAATGCGAACCATGATGAACGTTTGATTGTTGGCAAAACAATATCTGCTACTGCCTTCTTCTGAGATTTTAGGAGCTTCAATTGATAAAGAATGTGGCGAGGTCCTTCCACCCAAGAGAATTTCGATTTGATTGTAAACCAGCAGGGATAGTAAACGCCAACAATGTATTCCACAAGCAGTTGTAACATCTTCAAGTTGGTATTTTATGCCTTTAAGGCCATGTTTTGAAACCCCATATGCGACAAATCCTATTTGCAGTTGTTAACCACCGAGAGTGGCTTACAGGACTAATTTCTAATAATGCCAGATCAGTTGGAAGTACACCTGTCCTTATGGCCTGAGTTATCCTGTAACCATAAGCCTGATCTATAGAGAGATCTTTGACAACAATGTCACTCAATGGAACCAAAGGCTCTGGAAAGGATATTCTGGCAAATGAGGGATTGATTTCTAGTTCTGTTGCATTATCAAGCATGTTGCCAATCTTACCACTCCATCCAACTCTGTGATCAAGTGCCGCAAAAGTAGCTCATTAGTATGAAGAGCACAAACCAACCAGATGAGTTTACGATTCAGCTTTGCCTCAACCCAATGCATGACTCCTCCTTCCCAACCAGTGTTAACATTCGTTGAGTCACCACCAATAGCCTGCAAACTTTTATCAATGTTGTTTTTCTTTAAGAAATCCACAAGATGGTTAGCAATAACTTCAGCAGGTTTCCTTTTCGTTAAGTCTTTCTCTGAAGTAAAATGGCAAAGATACCTTCCACCTGGCTCACTGTAAACAGTGTAATGCTCTTCTTTCACAATACTTGGAAACTGATGACTTGAGTTATCTGCTTGTAACAGAACTTTAGTGAAATCTTTGCGTCCATCAAAGAAGATACATTCAATATTGCCTATCCGGCATCGAGCATGAAATTCGTCATCAAGTGATTTCATGACTTTTTCTTGTGCCCTTTTTACTTTATTGTGATCAACCACAAGTCTCCTGTCTCCTTCAGTAATTAATCCAGCATTCAAAAATGCAGCTGTTGTAATGGCAGCTGTAGCACGTAGACCGACACCATACCTAATACTTTGCAATGCAACATTGCGCAATTGTAATGTATTATACTGACTTGTACTTGAAGTAGAAGGTACATCAAAATCATCACATGGAATTTGCAAAGGATCTTCAGATTCTTCATCTGTAACATCAGTTGGCTCTTCATCTTCGTCGGAGAAAATATGTTAACTCTTCCTTCCTTTTCTGCTTATATTCAGAAATTCTTCTTAATTCATCTTCTTGCCTCTTCTGCTTTTTAATTTGTCTTCTGTGCTCAGGTAGATCTGGTAATCCAATTTGATGCTGTCCAACAGATCCAACCTTCTCTCTTTGACTATTAATAAACACTAGTTCTTTGACAGGGATCTTCATATCCTTAGAACAAGAGCAGGAGATGTGCACTTCATGTTTACAGTCAGCACCACCTGGACATGGACCCTCAAATTCTGAACATAGCTTAATCTCACACTTGTTTGAGGAGATGTAAAGGTTGTCAGTTCTATGAAGCCTCTTTTAATTCCAGTTCTCCTCTGCAAGTGATATGTGCTTCCTTTTCCCAGTTTTCTTCTATCTTCTTCAGGGCTGTGATCCTCGAATTTAAAATTGGCACCACAAAACAACTGTTTGCTAACTCCCAGCACTTTCAAGCACTTTTTGATAAATATCCTTTTCAAGAGTGGCTGCTGGGTAATTTCTGACATTCTCTCCACTCTGCTCTCTTAGCAGAAGCCCATATCTTAGAACATCACATAGAGTTGGGAGTTCAGAAGGCAGCATTTCTCGACCAGTTCCAATGAAGTTACTCATGTGAGTGGAAGTTGCCAGTCTTGTCTTCCTTTTACTAGCCATGGTTCCGAATTTTCAGATTTTGCAAGTGGAAGAAACTATTCGTGCCTGGAAAAAGAAAAACAAGAAAATGTCACTATTTGTATGATATTAATAAAAATTAATAAAAAGACACTCAGCTGCAAATGAGTATTGCTAGTTTAAAAACTTTTACGAGTGGCATTAATTTTTTATAGATGTTATAGTATAATATAAGTATATTCTTAACCTTAGAGCAGAAGTACAGACATAAATAATGATAAGAAGGCACTTCTTTAGAGAAGACAGTTTGCTGCGAATTTTATATGAAACGTGAAAATATCACGAATATGAAGTAGCTATTTACCAAGCAAACCAATGTAATTACCATTTCTTGTAAAAATAATTGTGAATTGCTAACCAAAACACAACTTTTTGATCCCCCTTCATTTATTTGAAAAACGGAAGTCAAAAAATTTTACACGCCCTATAGTGAGTGACATATGGTCCATCTGAGTGTAATGTTGAAGAGTGCGATTTTCTGGAATAATCTGATTGATTGTGTTGGGTGAAATAAATGGTTGGATAGGTGATCAAAAAAGGGATGGTATAACAGGTGGCTTTGAGGTGTCGGGAGGGAATGAAAATGGCAGGAAGGTGATTGATTTCTGTGAGGAGAGTGGTATGCATGGGTGAAGTAATACTTACTTTAAACACAAAAGTATTCATAAGTATACTAGAGTAGGTAGAGTAGGTAGAGATGGTATCAAAGTGAAAAGTATGACTGATTTTGTGTTGATGAAGAAGGAGATGTTGAAGTATGTGTTGAATGTTAAAACAGTGACGGGGTTAGGAATGGGATTATCGGATCATTTTGCTTTATGTAAAATTAAGTTAGTGGGGCTTGGATGGAGAGGAAGGTGATAAGTAAGGAAGTGGGTAGAATTAAGAGTGAAAAGTTAAGTGAACAAAGTAATAATGATAAGTAAGTAAATCAGTTGAATGTGAACAAGTTGAAACTGAGCAAATCTGGAAGCAAATGAAGGAAGCGGTTGTTAGCAGTGCAAAAGAAGTATGTGGATGTACTAAAGTAGGAGAAGTAAGAATGTTAACAGTGAGTGGTGGAATAAGGTGATGCAAGCAACTAAAAGTAAAAAAGAAGAGTGGTTGAATGTACTAAAAGCCAATGATGAGGTTTCAGAAGAAAAATATTTGGAATTATATAAGGAGGATAAAAGGAATACTAAAGGGGCATACGTAGGAGAAAAAAAGAGGTAAATGAACAGTTTGGAAGGAGGTTGAATGGAGATTTATAAAGGAAGAGGAAGCTCTTCTG
>JABUQX010038510.1:0-2500 GCA_015478945.1 Trachelipus rathkii
CAAAGAGAGAGAGATTATATATATAAATAAGTAGAATATCAAATGTTCGTGTGCTGTTTATTAATCACTGTGTGTGTGAGAGAAGGAGATCAGAATAGTAGAAAGCATGTCAGAGACATAGTGGACTCTTTCTCGTAGTTATCATGGTATATCTGGAACAAAACGAACAGAGAGCTCTGCAGTGAGTGAAGATCTAGACCTTGTGAGGATAAAATTATTAATGGCTCTGATGCGCTCATTCTCAGTTCTCTGTCAATAAATATATCACTCTATCTCTTGTTCCAGACTCTTTATTCTTCTACTAATCTCATCTATCTGTCTATTCTACTCTCAAGTTCTCATATCTTCAAAATAGTCTCTAGCTCCTTCTATCTTCACCAAGGGAGATATGGTAAAACTTACTTATCGGGAGATACAGCGTAATTCTCTCGATCTCAATTAAATGTACTCGTATTATTCAGAATCTAAACGTTTAAATAAAAATTACAACATTATAATTGGTGCCGGTAAATCACAATTTATTGCTTTCGTCGACTTCTTTAAACGGGAATACTTTGATCGGTCGCTCGATCTAGATCTACATATCATCATATACTTCGTCTTCTTCTCTCCTCGTTCTTCGGGGAATTAGATCGTGAGCGTTCTCTCTCCCGTTTTCTATATATTTTAGTCTTGTTCATTCTTCTGGCCATACACTTCTTTTCGTAAAATTATTTTTTTACAATACTGGCAAATTGACACACAAAATATTTTTTTCAGCTGCAATTGCCTACACAATTGCCCATCATTTACTCCTATCATCTGATTCATCCTCTAAAAAAATAAATATATATTTCTGCGCTCCATATCTAGAGTCCATTCCTATTTTATTATCATTCATCGAGGCTACTCTCTTCTCGGAAACTTTTTTTTCTCTCTTGTGATTCCCCGTCTCCTCTCTCCGTCTCTTTCCGTGTCTTCCATTTACGTAACTATTTGTCCAGGTGGTTTGGAACACTTACCCTACGATTAGGGTCTTTAACGCGAGAATAGAGCACGTTTTTTCGAAAACAAGACTGAGTGATCACTGGGTTCTTGAACAGAACTCACGCTACTGTGCCTCCTAACTCGTCCGAAAAAGTAAAAATTTTGTTCGTTGACTACTGTACGTCAAAATTTGTTTCTTTCATACTTAAGTCGATTGTGAATTGATCATCTTCGTTCGTCTCTCTACTCATCTTAATCTTTACATTAAATATATTTGCGCAATTATGCCTCCAAATTTGGTGACATTTTTCTGTGTTCCAATTGTCCTAAGCAGGTGGAAGATCCGAGTCTTATATTAAAAATTTTAGTGGTTTTCGTTGCTTATATTATGAATAATGACATGCATAATATTTTGTTTATGGCTTCATTAATGTTTTCTTACTCTCTGTCTTAGCTGTTCACGTAACATTTTTATCATATATAAATGTATTTATCAGAATTTAGAAATGCCAAGTGCAAAAAGTCGTGTGACTCGACTGTTCATCTTTTTAAAGGAATAAAAGGTAGCAACGGCCCTCACAGATGAATATACTAACATTATGTGTGGTAGACGTTTGCTCAAAACTAGTTATTTATTGCTCTATAATCTCATACTTAGGAAATTCTTTGAAAATTTACGTCAACTGAGAAGAGATGATTATGCTATACGCAGTCTAAAGCTTAGAGTCCTGTCTTACTGCCCCTGCTCCTTCCCTACTGTAATTCTCATCACGATACTTCAATACGACTGTGAGATTACCTTCAGACTTATCTATTCCTTATCAATCAATTAATGTGCTTGATACGCTCCTCTCGTCCTCGTTATAGAGACTATATTACTATGCGAGGCGTTACGAGGAGGTGGACGACTTATGATACTTATTGTGGTTGAGTGATAACATTCTCGATTTATGGAGGGAGTTCCAAGTAGACATATGAGAGCTACTAGGTGAATTGATGGAGCGCGCTGATGAAGCCCAGTGATAATAAAGACTTGACAGTATGTCAGTATCAGTAGGTGGACTGGGGTCTGGGGAGTGGGGACTAGTAATTAAGTGAATCAAAGTTGATATTCCAAAGCCAAATATTTATTTTAGTCATTCACTCATCCTCTTCATTTACAATCTTGTTGTAATTTTGACTTCTCAATATTTTTTAATTATTTCATTTGCATCCCTAAGTCACTTTTGAGTTTGTCATTCAGACTCATTCTATATATAATATAATATACATTGAAAGTTAAAAGTAAGTTACAAATAATAATAATAAAAAAAACATTTAAATACAAACTTAAATAAAGTAGTAGAAGCTACAACAGCAGTCTTGCAGGTAACAGCTTACTGGTAAAATTGTAAAGAAAACATTGATAAAATCTCATAGAGAAGAAAGGTATTTTCTGATTTTTTTATGATTGCCATGGAATAATTTGTTTAATTTCAGTATACCTTATATTTGAAAAAATGAAAAAGTACTCAAGGTCGAAATTTCATATTAG
>JABUQX010038510.1:7500-64696 GCA_015478945.1 Trachelipus rathkii
CGGTAAGAAAAGGTTTTGAACGTGGTTTGAAAAATCGAAATTGTCTTTAAAGAAAATAATTCTTTTTATATAATGTTGAAATGAAGAGTTAACATCCATAAAGTTTTCTGAAAAAGTTACAATTATCGCATTGTACGACAGTAGACTTTAATAACTATCTTTCGTGACGTAATGAAACTGCACTCACGATCTTACTTAACCACAACTACACCCAATTATCAAACTATTCGATATAACTCTATCGTAACCTAACCTAACCAATCGTAAACTAACCTAACAAATTTTAACGTAACCTTACCTTATATACGGTATGTATTATATATATTATTAATATATAGTATATATAATATATATATATATACCATACAATATATCAACTACACTAACTACAGCGGTATGTATAGCTCACTATCACTTTTATATACTAGACATACCTAATACTTATAGCCATATTTACTTATATACCTATATATATATCCAGTAACCTCGCGTGTGTGTGTGTGTGTAGCTGTGCGTGTGGTGGGGTGGACTGTGTGATGTAGTGTGTGTCAGGTGTGGTACGGTGTGTAGGTATGTGGTAGGTGCTGTAGGTGTGTAGGTGTGTAGGTGTGTAGGTGTGTAGGTGTGTGTGTGTGTGTGTGGTGTGTGTGTGTGTGTGGTGTTGTGTGTGTGTGTGTGTTTGCTGTGTTTTTAGTGTATGTGCAATCGTGATTAGTGTGTGAGTGTGTACTTGTGTGTGTGTGTAGTGTGTGTGTGTGTGTGTGTGTGTGTGTGTGTGAGTGTGTGTGTGTGTGTGTGGCTGTGTGTGTGTGTGTGTGTGTGTGTGTGGGTGTGTGTGTGTTGTGTGTGTGTGGTGTGTTGGTGGTTGTGTGTGTGTGTGTTGTTGTGTGTGTGTGTGTGTGTGTGTGTTGTGTGTGTGTGTGTGGTGTGTGTGTGTGTGTGGTGTGTGCGGTGTGTGTGTGTGTGTGTGGTGTCGCTGTGATAGTGATCGCTGTGGTGTGTGTGTGTTGTGTGTGTGTGTGTGTAATGTGTTGGTGAGTGAGTGGTGGAACAATTTTCGCTGTGTGTGTGTGTGTGTGTGTGTGTGTGTGTGTGTGTGGTGCGTGTGTGTGTGCTTCTTTGCTACTATATGGGGACCGAAACGTAGATACACACCTGCATGAGCAGGACCAGCCATCACCTACCGGGACCGAAAGCCGGTCCCGGTGAATAAAAGTTTGTTTAATTTAGTATATTTTGATGTTTCATATGATAATCCGTTGAAAAAATGGTAGGTCCTGGTTATTGATAATTATGTATTTTAAACACAATTTTTGTGTGACTTTTTGTGTATAATATCCTTTTGAGTTTTTCATCTTGATATTTCTGGGTCTATGGGGAGATTGTAAAGCGGTTATCGATAGCTGACTTTTTTGCAATATTCGATGCTGTACTTTTCCAAATGAAATCGAAGAAGTAACCCTCTGAGTGGCTTAACCTAAAGTTAATTATATATATATATACATTATATATTCCAAAGTTTCACTCATAATATAGATAATATCACCTAATACATAAATATAACTTTTCAATAAATGCTTACCTTAGTCTACTTCAAGTTATCCATATATTAGGTCAATATCAAATTAGTGTGTTTACTATCATTTATATATAAATATATACACACATTCAACAATAAATTTAAATTACATTTTCTTTTAAGTTTTTATTAATGAAGTTAAACTTTCAGTTTGCCTGATAAAATAAAAAAAAAATAAATGTAAATTTAGAGGTTTCCTCATTAGAAAGCAGTGAAAATATAATTAATTAATAAGCAACTTCAGGTATAAAATGAAGACAGATAGACAGATGGTTGTCTTTAGTTACTTCACAATGGTGAATGAAACTATAGGAAAGAAAATCCAATTATTATAACAACGTGTTACGTTACAGTCTAGTATAGTAATTGACATAGAGGAAGTTAGTGATTATAGTATTTATTATATTTATAATAATATTGAATTGATTACTTTAATAAAATTCGTAGTGTGAGTAAATATTTATATATATACTTTTCCTATATATATATTACTTTTTTATCATAAATAGAAGATGTAAAACTATAAAGATAAACACGATATTAATTTTATCATAATATTCTGATTTTATATACTCGTACATTAGTCACGCCTAATAACGCCACCAGATGAAGCTTTACCATTTCTCAGCGCTTGTCCGAAAAATAGGCCATAGTGTATTAATATATATATAATCTATATATATTATTAATAAATATTTAACATAAATGAATAGGGTTTACGAATTTCTCACAATTTTTTAATATGTCAGTTGTACGATTATTTATAGGTGCACTTATCTATTAACATAATTTATTATGTTTACGAATAAGCGGAAATTGCTTATAATTATACTTTGTGAGTCTCTTTTTTACAAATTAATATATGAAAGAATTTTGTATTAAGGAGATTGATAAATTTCATTGTATATAGCTTGGTCAGACACTTTATAACACATTACATGCAGACTGTGGTAATAAACTCGTCTGTTTCTTTGCTCACAAAAATTCTACCCTATCTTTCATTACTACATATAAGCATTATTACGTGGTGGCGATATGATACTGTTAATTAAAGGTATAAATAATTAAATGAGTATATATAACACTTTTAAATAAGGTAGTATATAAATATATTATTTTATTTTATTTATGCTACACTAAGTGAAGCAAAATTAATAATTATAATTAAGAAGCATATAGAATTATAAAATAAAATTAAATCTTATAAATAAAATACTATATATATATATACTTATGATTATATAATATGAAATAAGAAGTACAATAAACAAGAAAAATACGTATAACGTTGGTGCATACAATAATAAGGTATATACTGTTTGCGAGAAACTCACAATAGTAGCACACAACTTTGAGTATAGTTATGAGATATACTTAGGCTACTAACACTCACATTATCATGATTTATGTATAGTGTAAGGAAAACGTCATACTATGACAGAGCCATCTTGGACCTCGATCTGAAATCCAATATCTCAAAAGTGAGGTGTTAACAGCTACACGGTAACTTAGGATTAATTACGCTAACAAGGGAATCGCTGCGATGAAACTGCAAATTACTCTTTATACCGAAGGGAATCACTGCTATAAGGAAAAAAACATAAAACACATCACAGTAATACGAGTTCTCTGAGTCTTACAAATAACATAAACAAAGTGAATTACGAAATATATTGTGTTGCCTTTTGGTTGGAATCCTTGTAAATTTTGGTTAGGAAAAAATGTAAAAAAAATCTCTTTTTAAAAATTAAACGAGTTTTTTAGTATTAAGGATATTTTTTTTTTGGGGGGTGCTGGACATTAAGTATAGACAAAGAAAAATAATTTCTTATACAAGTTTAGTTATTCTTGTAAAGGTATTTACAAACGGCAATTTAGGGGGCTCGTGAGCCGATGGGAAACACAGGGGGGACGTTTTCCTCCATACCCCGTAGGGGGGGGCGGAGGAACCCTAGCCAGAAACATATGGGCCACAATAACAGCAAAAGAGTCTGGGGTGTGTTGTCGTGTAAGGTACCCTGTGCAACCACGGATGGGGGGGGTGGAGAATTACGCTCTACCCAGTAGTTCCCCAGAAGGCCGAGAGACACCCCGACTCCTGCCATCGGTCGGTATACCCTTGGGGTATTCTTTAGTTTTAAAAAAAGGCAAAATTAATAGAAAGTCTATTTATTTTAACGTAGTTTTTGAGACAATAAAAGGTCTCTAATAGGCTCTCTAATCATATTACTCCATAATTATTAACAATAATCTTTTTTTTTTTTTTTTTTTTTTTACATTTCTTATCCGAAATTTTACCAGGATTCAAAAATTGTATTCCTTTCGCTGTAGCTATTGTTGTTTTTTAGATAATAATTTTTTTTGTATTTTTATTTATTTTTTTTTTTGTTGATCATTTTTCGGCATTTATAGTTAAGGACACAGGCGAGTGCCAGGAAGATGTATATCCTTTTTCCGGTAGCTGTATAGGAATGTTTTTGAGATAGTTGGACTTAGTAGCTCTCCTGTGAGAGCTAATAGACAATATATATATTAATATTAATATGCATCGGGATCTAATTAAAGATCGTTACGTAATACCTAAGACTATCTATATATTATAATAGTTAATCTCACTGTAAATAGAAGGTAAGTAGCCTATATTATATATAACTGACAAGTTAATCTGAAACGGAACATAATTATTAACTCAAATTAGTGTAGCTATTAGTACTTATATATGTACTTAATAAATAGGAAGGGGAAAAAGGGCGCTTAATATAATATATATGCTCATATATATCCCTAACAATATATAAAATATATAAAATAAATAATAAGGCCAGACATCACTAGAAAAGAAAAGCACACTATTCCACTCTGGCTATGTTCACAAACAATACTCACAACTACCAGCTTTATGGACCCGGAAAACAGAAAAAAAAACACTTATTAAATACTCGTCGGTTGGTGCTAATCTGGCAAAATTTTAGCCCTAGAAGAATAGCTAAAAAACAAAAAAAAAAAAAAAAAAGAAAAAAAAAAAATCAATCGAAAACTAAAATTCGATCAATCAAAGTAACATATCAATCAATGTAAATAGGGATATTGCCGTGTTGAGTAACAAATGATTCTTGATATACGAGGAAATAGTATTAATATAATTTAGAAAACCAAACAAAATCTAACTCATAATAATTGCGCCACTATTTTTTTTTGGGCGGGAGGTGCATAGTGTAGATAGTATACTAAGAATTATGAAACCTTATTTGTATAAACCTATTACACGCGACAAATTTAGAGAGGGCATCGAGTCCGACTGGAAACACCGGTGGGGTGTCCGTCTAGAGAAAGAATTAAAGTTATATTCCATACCGGTCCCGTGTGAATTTGGAAAGGGGCGGAGAGGATAACCCCTCTACGGAGTGGCAGGGACACAGCTCGCATAAATACGCAAATAGGAGCGGAGTGGTTCAACGGAAGACCCTCAAACACCTGGTGGGTGTGAATTAGTCCTCACTCAGCTCGCCTATTTATAACCGTAGTTCCCCGGAAGGCCGAGAGACCCACCGACTACATTTTAGAACCTGACATACGGTGTGGCGGCTATAGGAAACTCCAACTTGGGAGCTACTTCATATTAAGATGAATCTATTGAAAAGAGAGAGCCAGAAGAAAAAACGATTTTAAGTCTTAGGAAATGGGAGTTCATATGGTTATTTTATAACACGAGATAAAACTTTTCAAAATAACACAGGGTGCATTTATACTAGAGTATGAGGCTCTCTTAGCTAAATTACTTATATAATACTATAATTATTAACAATAATTTTTTTTCTTATATTAATTAATTAAATTACAATAATGGGTACGCATTAATAAAACTACGAAATTTTTCTCTCGCTTGAGGTTTATTATGGCCCAAATAATAGTATTCCTTTTCGCTGCTAAAGCTCTATATTTGTAGTTTTTTGAAGAATATATCAATTTTTTTTGTATTACTTTTTCTTCTTTCGTTTAAAAGTGTGTTTATGTTTTTTTTCGGGTTGATCGTAGTATGTAATGCACCAAGATAGCAATTACACACGCAAATTGTATTCCTTTTTTTCCGGTACTGCTGTATGCCCATTTTCTCGAAATATATATAGTGATGGTGGATTGCTAGTCTAGTTCATATGAGGCTGACGATCATACTATAAATATTGATTGAATAATTTTTAATTATAATTAGTAATACATATAATTAATTATTAATTAGTTACGTAGATCTGTAGAGAATTTAATATACTGAAATAATAGGGAATCATCATCGTACTACTTAATGGTGAGTTTTACTAGTGGTAAAGTTATTTGCCCAATAGTAGAAAGGTTTTATATAATATATAAATATAAGTAGAGAATAGTATTGTCTTCATATTTCCTCATAAAATAATATGGAAAATTATAGCAAAGTATATATAATCTAATATACTTATAATATTATAATATATATTAAGTTATATCAATAAAAAGATAAAGTTATATACTATAAGTCTATATAGATGATTATATAACACTTGTTCTAACTTAGAACTATGAAAACAAAGTACCCTACTTTATTCACTGATTATAAAGCACTGAAAGTGTAGTGCTGAAATATATTAGAAATGGCTAAACTTGGTGAGACTGATAATAGATTGGTGAATGCTGGTCTCACATTTCTATGTACCGAAACTAATATATAGTAAATAATTGTAAAATAAAAAAAAAATAATAAAAAAATAAAAAAATAAAAAAAAAAAAAAAAAAAAAATTATATTCCTAATCCAAAATGTTGAAACCTCATGCCATAAATTTCTTAAAATCATTTTTGAATTATAAGTAAGAAATTCTCAACATAGGAATATGATGTAAAAAAATAAATAAAAATAATAATTTGTGGAGGTAATTTAGTTAATATGATTAAAAGGCGCTATTTAAGATGACACTCCTATATATATGGTTTCTCGTGTTAAAATAAATTAGTTTCTCGTTAATAACCATACTATAATTAATAATATTACTTTTCTATTTAAATTTTGGTAACGTTTTTTATATTTTTCACTTCAACTCCTACACTCAAGGGTATACCTTACCGATGGCAGGAGTCGTAGGGTCTCTATAACGGTGAAGCCTTCCGGGGAACAACGGGGTAGGACTAATTCCCCCCCCTCAACGGGGAGGTAAAGTCTCCGGAAATACCTAATACTTCCGCTTTTCAATGTTGGTATTGTGTGCGATAGGTCGGGGGTTCCTCCGCCCCTCAGGGCCTAATCGCGGGTTTGGGGGGTAGTGAAAAACAGTCCCCGGCCTGTGTCCGTGCTCCGGCCTAAAAGGGTGGCTTCGAAGCCCCTATGTTTGTGTCTGATAGAAGCATTTTCGCTTAATGTGATATATGGTTTTACCACCTAGTGAATTGCAATCAAGTCGCTATTCTTTTCGTTCTAGAGTAACGCTATAAGCTTGTAACAGGTGTAGGTTTGCATATATGCAGATTTTATAGTCATAGCTTGTCTTTTTATTATCTTTAGAATTAATGGATCTTATTTTACTTTTAGGGACATTTGTGTAGGTACGTTATATGAATATAAGGTAAACTTCAGCTTTCTCTCATTTTTCACAACTCGCTCCACTTTTCCTTTATAGTCTCCTTTCTGTATTGCGATTGACTAATAGTTTTAACAAGATATATATGACTCGGTTATTATATTCTATAAAAGCTCTATTGAAAATTTTATTACATTTTATTATAAACTTGAATTATAATATATTTTTTGCTTATTTAATTATTTAATATCCTGTCATTATTACAACTCCTCCTATATCCTGTAATTAGGATTTCTATACCTTTTAATATATTTTATTAATTATGTTATTCTTTATTCTTAATTATAATATATATTTAACTTCATTTGAAATGTAACCATTTAATATCTATTGATTATTAATACTATACTATATATATATATATATATAGGCCAGCCTCTAGAAGGAGCCACAATCCATATCTCCAAAAACTACAAACAGCTACCGGGAAAGGAATACATCTCGCCTGGCAATCCTGGCAATGAACTGTAATGAAGAAACTGGTAAAAAAAAAAAAAAAAAAAAAAAAAAAAAAAAAAAAAAAAAAAAAAACATCTCGAAAACTATCAAAAGGCTACAGGAAAATGAGAATACTATTTTTGGAATCCTTGTAAATTTTGGTTAGGAAAATGTCTCAAAAACCAAGAAAACAAAAAAAAAATTAAAGCATAAAAAAATTGCTATTTTTTTGGGGGTGCTGTGACATAGTATAAAATATATTATTTGTAAAGGTATTAATTCGCCAATTTAGGGGGCTCGAGCGCGACGGGGAACACAGGGGGGGACGTTTAATACCCCGTAGGGAGGGGTCGGAGGAACCGCCCGCCGAGACACCCAACATACCAAAAGACGCGGGCGGTTCCGGAGACCTCCCCGGAGGGGGGAATTAGTCTTACCCCGTCGTCCCCCGGCAAGGCCGAGAGACCCGACTCCTGCCATCGGTGCGGTGTACCCTTTTAATTTTATGTATATTTCTTTTTAGTTTATTAAGGTGAAAGTAGTGAACTTTCAGTCTTTTTAATATTGAATGCAATTGATCTCTGTCATTGCCATTTTGAAAAATAATAGTCTTTGGTTCCTATACTCATATTACTTCTTAATGAGAAGCAATCTTCTTATATACATTAAAATCAACAATCATACGATAGTTATCTGGTATTATTTTATTAATATGTTATAATCTATTTTGTATGACAATCTTGTGCCCCAATAATTGATCCTTTTCTGTATCCAAATGCAGCATTTTTCGCTCGAGAGAGGATGTTACTAAAATTAAATGTATTCAGCTTTTTGTGTCTAGAATACCGGGCCATGTTTCAGTTAGTTTTTTCCTCTGAGATATAATTTTTTTTTTGTAATTTTTGTTCCTTCTTTCACCTGGTGTTGACATCTAAGTTCTCTCTCCAGTGCTTCGTGGTTCTTCCGTTCAAGCATTCCTCCTCATCAGCTACTTAATTGCCACTTTTGTGTGAAGCGCCGATAGCTGGTGATGGTAGTTGTTTTGAGATTACTGCGCATTAGTGGCTCTTCTAGAGGTGCTGACCTATAGTAGTGATTATAATATTATTACTATTATTACTCTAAATTATATAAAATCTATGCCTCACCCTGTTCAACCATCATACACTAAATTTAAGGTCTGGATAAAATTGATTATATAAATATATTATATCTACATCATAATAAATACTTATTAAATTATATCATTCTCAGATACTCATACAATTGTTAGCAATATATATATAATACTACATTATTGGAATGCTTTATACTACTCACTTTATAAATATATTAATATATATATATATAATATATATATATTTATATATATATTAAATTAATATATCTTATATATATATAATATATATATATTATATTAATATATTTAATATATATATATATATATATATTTAATATTATTATTATTTTAATAGGCTTTATATTTTATGTTAACTTTAGTTAAATTAAACGGCAATAAATAATACGGTCACTTTATAACTGCAAGGCAATTATCTAAAAGGTCATTCGTGAGTTATATAATAAAGATATCTATGATAGATGATATATTCTTTAGTGATTTATTAGAGATTGTATAGAATCCATGTGAAAATGATCACGAGATATTAGGTATAGCATAAAGAGTGTGTATCACCTTACAAGATTTTTAAAAGATAGACTATTGTATACTACATTATTGATAAATTAGAATTAAATTGATTCTATATATACATTGTAATATCTGATAGCTGTAAGATGACGAAGTTAATTTTCACCATAGTGGTCTGGATTCGTTTCTTAGGTGGTGAACATATAAAGTCTTTATACCTTTTCTCATGTTCTAATTCTTGGTTTGTCAAATAGCTATTAGAAGAAAACTATATACTATATAAAAAGTCGCCTATAGGTGTGGTATAGTAATGATGTTTTAAGTCGTGTTGTCGGTAATGGCTAAGGGCCATTACATATATGTTACCATGTACTATATAGTTATGTAAAGAGATTGCAAAGTCTCAATATAATATGCTGAAAAAGGTATAATTACGAAGAAAAACGTTAGGTCCAGGAATCATGGAGAAAGTAGATATAAGATCGTTGACGCTAATTTAACTTGTGGAATATAGCTTACATAATGAAGAGGAGACTAAGGGTGTTGAGACATATGTCATCAATTCTTACTGTTATTCTCTTCAAGAATAGTGCGGACATTGGAATCTATTAGAAAGAATTCTAACCAATATTAGCATATAATTTTACACATATAATGTGCACCAAATCTTCTTTTTGCATACTCCCTAGTGTTTCTTCGGGACAAGTATATTGTCCTAGAGATAGCTCTCTATAGGATACATTCATCGACTATTGTGTGAGACATTTTTCGTCTGAAGAAAACTCAAATGATCCACAGTATAAGTTTTTAAAAATTCTGGAACTCTTTGTGAGTAAATTTAAAACAAATTATATCCAGCATTGAAATAGTAACAATATATATTATGTCAATTGTGTACAAATAGGCTTCTAATCCTCAAATAAGTGAATGCGTATATAGCCTCAATATGAGAAGATATGTTACACTACTTCCCTTTTAACATTACGAGTGCCGTGAAATTGGTATGAAGGCTTCACCTTACTTGCCGTGAAGCTACCAATTCTTGGATATGATGTGAGAATTAAATCTGCGAATGGTTAATATCCTTTAAAATGGAAAAGCGATGATACTCTAGTATTCAATGTTTGGTTTTTGCCGTCCAATCCAGACCTTCACTGCCGTAGATAGACACCGTGTACAAATTGGTCTACTTACAAAATTTATGATTTGATTTTTATTATGTGAACCTCGAGCAATCAGAATAAGAGAATATTGTAATACCCGGAAAGTTGAAAGCTTAATTTCTTACTTGTCATGACTACAGCTGTAACAGTGATATAATATGCTAACCATAAATCTCATTGACTTCAAGAGCCCCATCTAGATGCAGGTGGCACTGTTCGATTTAACAGAAACCACAAGGATGTGAATGCTGCAAGAGTCTATTTTTAAGTAACTGCACTGTGTGCAGTAGATCCGTAAGCTTGCAAAAAGTGAAGAAAAATATTTATCGACGCAATTCTTTTTTATGAAGAAAAATCAATGCATTTCTATGTAGTAATGGGTGCAGATAAATTATATAAATATATGTTAACACGAAATGACTTAGGAAGCACACTCTGTGATAAGAATCTTAAAATGGTGAAAGTCGTGTTATTTCCTGTAGCTGGTCTATATACAATGGAATGTCTGGGTAAACCTATATCATCATAAAAGTATAAAACACTAAGATACATATGACGCCTTATGTGAAGTGAAGATATACTGGATTCAGAGTTATTCATCTGTGCTTCGAATGATTTCCATGATACCACAGGTCAAAAAGGGACTAAAAAAAACACCTAATTACAAAAAGTTCAATGTGTATATTTTATTTGAGAATTGTGCAAGAAATTAATGCACATTCAAAACGCCAACAAGTATCAATACAAAAAACAAATAATAGAGAAAACACTCTCGGAATTTAAATACAACTAATAGGTGAGATATTGAAAAAACACTGAGAAAGTTTATTGGTCGCGCAAAAGATCTGCAATTACTTTAGGAGAAAACCCATGCTGTCTAACAGGTAGACACTTTTCTAAGCACATCGAAGATAATGATGAAATAAAAAATCGCCAAAGAAGATGTAAATACTGTGCTCTTCAAAAGAAAGTGATAGAAACAAACAGTTTATTATCATAATATTTAATACTCTTCGTGAAGTTCCCCTTTGTAGTCATTCCAATGCTTCACACTATATCTAAACTATACCGAAATACGGTTAAGAATTACGAGAGTAATAAGTAACATGTAGCAGTAATTGAAATAAACTACGTTAGTGTAGGTTGGGTGTATATGTGTATAAACACAATCCTTGATTGTGCCTCCACAAAAGTTGGCTCATAAGGTGTATCTCTCGGCTACAATCTATAAATATCATTCTTGCCTGATAAATCAATTTTTGTTGTAATAGTATCAACCATATATATATTTATATATATAATTAATCTACTATTCAGCCAAGTATATAGTATATATATATAAAGTATGTATATAACACATATATATGTGATATTTAATATTGAGATATCATATATATTATAATTAATATATGATTGAGCTTGTGATATTAGGTTATAACTTTTGTAATACATTTGTGACATGTGTATTTATTATGTCAGAGTAACATATATATAATATATATATATATATATACTATAATATATAATAATATATGAGTATATATATATACTACTTAATATATATATATATATATATAATTATATATATATTATATATATATATATATATACATATATATATATATATTAATATATATATATATATATATATATATATATATATATATATATATATAGTATATATATATACCTCGTTTCCCTGATATAATTATAAGTAGTGTATTATTATATATCAATACTATAATTATAGTAAGCTTTTTTGATTATTTCTATACGATATCTATGATAGGTCGGCGCGTTCCGCAATTTTAAGATCTCGCATTCTCAACCGCTAATTATACCTGTAATTGCGGACGTATAACCATAAAATAATAAAATTGCTGTGTAAATTGGAAAATAAATTGCGTAATTGCGATAATTTGAAAAAGTTTCGGAATTGCAGTTAGCGGAATGCTAAATCATTTGTCCGACAATTTTTAATTTCTCATCTCGTGCAATTTCAAACATTCACTGACTCTCAATTAGATAAGAGACTACTCCACTAAGTATTTTAGTTTTTTTGTTTTTATTAATCCACTCTTGTTTTAGATAACACCAATGTACAATATATTTCATTATTCTCTCCAAAAAACCTTCTAGAGTGAGTGTGACAAGAGATAGTTGTATTGCGCAAATAAAAATAATTAATTTCATTTAAAATCTTGGATGGAGGAGCTACAAAATTCTTTTTGTTCCTCAGATAGTCTCAGCATATATATATTTTAACTATATTTATATATTTTCTATATTTGAGTATATATATATATATATATATATATATATTATAGTATATATATTATATATATATATATATATATATATATTATATTATATATATCATAGAATATAAGCTTTTTTAATATATATATATATGCATAAGAATATAGACAGAAATAATCTTAAATAATATATATAATTAATTAATTAATATCATATATATAATAATATAAATTAATATTATATATTAATATTATAAATTAATTATATATATATAATTTATAATTAATAATAATATAATAGTATATAAGGGGTCCATATTTGAGATTTGACTACCTGTAGAAGCAAAATTTTGCCCACGGGTGATTTTACGGCATGCTTGACCCTTTCTGTACCGCACGTTGTTTTGCGATAGATGACTTTTTTGGCACACTATGTAATTTTTGGCACCTTTATATAATACCTTTATCGCGAAATGGTGGTGTGCCAGCCGCGTGATGTGGAGCATCCGTCGTACGTGTCACCATACCCTATTTAGTGCCACTTAATACCCCCTACTAATGAAATATAATAATAAAATATATATATGATCACGTAAATAAAACTTGTGTGAGTAACATCCTCCCGTTTATATTAATATCTTTGAACTCGTTCAATTATTGTGCTAAATTAATTACACGGTCCAGTGGATTATGTTAGTAGACCTCACATAGTAAATTCTTTTGAGACCCTTCTTTTGTGATCTTATTTCTTCAGATACGTTTATTACGTATAGTTATTAATTAAAGTTTTGTGTAGATTATTAAATTTTGTCCATAATAATACGTGTTCATTATATATGGCCTTTATTTTTTTTTTTTTTTTATAAATTGTGGATATGCACAACCTTGTTGCTTTTTTGTTCATTTGCGATCACAGTGCCATTTTGTTTATAATAAAAATGCGTCTTTATTATTTCTCTTCGTCCATATAATAATTCATCAGAATTTATACCTAATCGATATATTTATAGCCCACGTAATGTGTTGGTGCATAATCCGTGAGGTCTCTAATTTTTGGCCCACGGTGTAATATTTATTGTGCATTATATATTACCCTTTGGTTTTACGAATGGGTCATTTTTTGCCCACGGTAGGATTATTTCGTACGCTAATAATATTCCCTTTGTCCTTCCAGAGGCGTCCTATGATTTTTATGCCCACGGTAATTGCTCTAAGCCATAGTGATCCCCACTTAATGTATTCCCATGGGGGATTTTACGTTCAATTTTGGCCCACGGAAATTTTTGAAATATGCTTCCTTTATGGGCTTTAGCCCTCTTTTGGTGTCTTTACCATCCATTGTGTATTTGTTGTAAACTAATGATAATTTCGACCTCATTAACCTTACCATATACCATAGGTCATTTTTGGTTATTTTTGTGGCCACGGTATATATATTTTTGGAAACTTCCCTTAGGGGCTTAGCCCTATTTTTTTTGGATAGTGATCTTTACCTTGTAATTCTGATCGCAGCAGAAATTTTATCCAGATATAAGTTCGTCCGTTAACGTTGCCAGATATGACCATCCGGGAATCAATTTTTTGCGCCACCACGCTTTCGATATATTAACTGATGATGGCATTTCCTCTGTAATTGTTCGCGTATGCACTTGTAAGTAGTATCCATGTTTTTTTTTTTATAGTTGGACCTCAGTCGATACTTTGATAGCTTCTAGCTTTGAGTATCCTTTTAGTGTATAAGTCTCGCCATAGGTGTAAGTGTAAGTGTTTTAGTAGACCGAATGAGTGCCTATGTATAGAAGGTGGTCCAGTGACGTGCGAATGAGTTGCTGAAGTGAGCTGCCACATACGTTGCGATAACGGTGAGGTGCGCCACAGTAGCTGCCAACTGAGTTCCCCTGACCTGTTTAATTTCAATGCCTCTTTCTAAACTTGAGCCTAGACATAGAGACTAATAGCGGGTGTCCTAACCCCTAGGTATAAGGTATGAGGAATTCGAATGGTGTACATTCCCCACAAGTTGCTAGAATGTCGGTCCACTACTATGAGCTAATGATTCTCATATAAAGAGTATAACACCAATGCATCATGGACAGACATGAATATTATCTAAATGAGTTAACACAGTTGTGAGACAGTGCGCTATCCGCAAACGTTTCAGAGTCCGCGTCCGCAGTCTGTCAGTGCCTCCGTCGGAAACCTGCCGCTGTGCAGTGTATTTGGAAGGAGATATTGATGTTTTGTTTCGCGTTTTTGTTGAAGTGTCGTCAATCTTTATTCTAGTTTTAAATATTTCTGTATATATTTCAATATATGTAAAAGTACTTTTAAGAAAACCATCGGTTAAATCAAAAGAACTTAGTTGTGCAAGGTCTGATTTGAAACCATCAGTTTTAGGTTCCGATGTTTTAAGAAAAAACAGTGATTGATCCTCTTGTATTTCTGTTTTATCAACTGTATCTCTCCCTCCCTCTCTATGAGTGATAACAGCTGGAGTAGTTTTTATGGAATAGTCGACATAAGTGAATAACTCAGATGTAGATAAATCTATAAAAGAAGAGTCCAATTCTGGTTTATCGGTTACTTGTTTTGTCTGCAAAATATCCACTACAGTAAGCGTCTCAGTCATTGGCATCTCAGAAAGTGTTTGAAACACCATTTTGAAACTTTGAGTTACTGAAGTGTATTGAGGTTTGCTTACTTCAGTTACAGGAATATCTATATATGTAGTCATAAAATCTTTATAAATAGTAAGACTATAACTTTCATTATAAGTAAGAACATCATGCTTTAAGCTTGGAAAGCTAATCAAAGTCGTTTCAAGAGGTTTGCTAACCATTTCACTATATATGCCTATGGATTTAAATTTAACAGTTTTTTCAATTGCTGAATCAAGAGATTCACTGAAAGGTATATAATCTGTTTTTAAATGCGTTTTCTTAAATTGAGAACTATCAGAGACATCTAAAGATATACCTGGATATTCAACAGTACGATATGGAGTTGCTTCTGTCATAAAAGTGCCAAAATTAAAATCTATATAAAAGTGTTCCGTTAACCTATCTCCTATGACGGGGTAGATAAAAAGTTTGGCAACCCCTGGTCTATAAGAAAAGATCTTTCCATTTCAGGGATCCTTTTAAGCTTTGGGCAAGAACATTTTTCGACAGAAACCACTTTCATTAAGAAATGTTGAACAATTTCTGCGAGTCTATCTGGAAGATTTTCAGCTTCGTTTCTAAAGTTTGCTGTTGACAATGTTTTCATGCCAAAATATTTCTTTATCTTCTTGTATTTTTCGTTTTATGTGCGGATCATCTGTACTTCACGTTGGCGCGAAATAAAAGGAAGAGAGGCTGTGTGCCAAATTTCTTCGATTCTTTCTGCCACTTTATCCGTGACATCTGATACACTTGGATTGACGTTATTTAACTTCACTTTGCAATCATTCCGAACCAACAAATAATATTTCATTGTCTTAAAATATGTTGGCAAAATATGGCAACTTTGTTGCAGCTCCAAACACTGGACAAAATACGCTGCTTCTACTATGCATTTTTCTTTGCAAATAATTGCTAAAATATATGACGTTATTACTATTCACCAATTCTTAATTACTTTAGCAGGTGCTGTTATAAAATAATCAACAATTCCAGTAACAAAATCAAGCAGGAACGTTCTTACAAATAGATTTAATGAGCACAATATTTTTATTCCAATCGAAACAAAATCATCGAAAAACTCATCACATATGGGAATTTCACTTGTAAACGAAGAGTGACCTTGATTGTGATTGAATAGCAGAGCGCATGCTCGCACGCAGTGTGCCACCTATGCCTCTCTATGGTGAATTTCCGGTTACTTATGCATTTTACGAATAAAATGAGAAGCCGACACAAACATCGCAAATACACATTATTAAACCTATATGCGCAAAAACTGCTAAAAATCAAGGCGAAAGGAAGACGTGAAGATATTTTGTTTCTGAAACTTGTACAAATGACCTACCCACTAGTGCCCAACTTTTCCGCACTAGAGCAAAAACGAAATCAAAAATTTTTATTTTACGCTCCGGCCTATTAAGCAGTCCTAGCAAAAACGAATACACATACAACAGAAACCTTTGCAAACTAGTAGTGAAACTGCCAATTTCCTTGTTTGAATTTTTAAATAACATTTTCAATTCCTCATTATTTTTGTTAACTATTTTTTTTTAGTATTTAAATTCTTAATTTTATATACATATTATAATATATAAATTTATATAATAAATACTATATATATATATATATATTATATATATTATATTATAATATTATATATATATATATATATAAATATATATATTATATATATATATAATTATATATCAATTAATTATATATATATACAATTAATCTATATTATATAGTATTAATATATATTATATATATATATATATATATATATATATATTATATATATATATATAATATCATTTTTTTTTTTTTATAGGATAAAAATGTTTTTATAAGTTTTACCAACAAAATTTATTGTTTTACCATGCCTTCAAGCTTTGCAATGTGATTTTCTAACAAAAAAGGAGGAAATTGTATCAAAAGGTTCTTCGATCAAAAAGATCATCTTAGTTTACAATATGTATTCAGAAAATTATTTAAAAAGGTAAGTGAAGTTTTAAAATATTTCCTCAAATGAATTTTGCTAGTTTATTTATAAGCTTTTCATTTTATGTAAATGATGAATATAATTTGTTTCATATATTTAGATATTCATTATAATTTAAGACTTGTTTTGTAATTTTTTCCAAAGGTTGAAGCAACTAAGCCCATTGCATCTAGATTTCAGTCAGCCGAAATTTTCATAGTTTGTCAAGGGTTTTTAGCTCCTGACAAAGTTGATCCACAGTTTTTCGACCCTAAATACGTCTTTCAAACATTGGAAAGTGAACCTAAAAATGCTATTAATGTTTTGAAACCAGAAAAGGTAAGCTACTTGCATTTATTACACAGAAATTTTCAGATTCATTTATTTGCATTTAATTTTTTATTCAGCATAATGTTTACTGTATAATCTAAATAAGGCCTAACTAACTAAATAAAATAACTACTAACCTTATAAGTGATATTCCCATCTTACACAAAATAAATACTCTTGTTTAGATTTAGTTTTTTTCTAACTAATACAGCAAAAAAATATGAAGCTCTAGTGTTCAGGTTACAACAACCTGCCTGTGATTGATATTGGTAGGTTTGAATCTGGTACCTCTTCAATTCCTTCTTTCCCCTCAATCCAATTAGGCTACACTTGCTCCTCTTCTTCAATCCACTATTGCCCCCACCAATGTTGACACAATCATAAAAGACCTGAATGGCCAGCTAAAAAAACATAACCGAGAAATCTACAATCAATTAATAACCCTATAAAAAAAAAAAAAAGAGAAAACAATCATTTACAAATTTTTTTTTTTATTTGGTTTTTAAAAGAACAGTGATGTATATACATGAAATTACATGTAGAATATATTTTAATTATTACTAAAAAAAAAGAACTATGATAATAATTTAAACAATTTAACATTTCTATAATATTTAATTTATATAAGCCTATACTGAAGTATTCCTGATTATATATACAGTATATATATATTATATAATATAATATATATAATAATATATATATATATATATATATATTAATATATATATATATATAATATATATATATATATATATATATATATATATATATATATATATATATATATATATATATATATATATATACTATATATATATATTATATAATATATATATATATATATATAATATATATATATATATATAATAATAATATTAGATCACCCACCTTCTTTCCCCAAGACTGGGTAAAGTGCCGTCCCTCAGCACTGGAACAGAAAAGAGTGAAGAATATTACGCAAGTCAAAAAGAAAGCCCAGCCTTACCACCTTCTTTACTCCCGCTGAAGGCTAGGCCCCTTTATAACCTTTAGTGAGAATTCGCCGCAGACAAAAATCAACCGACGAGCTCAAGGCAGCGACGGATCCTCACTATGAAATCTCGCAATGTAGGGTTCATCCCTTGTCCAGGTATTTCCACTAACCAATTATCTTTTTCGCTTCTGTCATCAAACACCCCGCCTTTCACGCCTAATGCACCTTTTTTTTTTTTCCTTTTGCCAAACTCACCTTACCTATTCAAATCCCCTTTTTTTTTTTAAGGAGCCGGTTGATCCCACACACACTCGCCATATACATTTTCTTAACCAACCCACTATCATCCATCCTTTCCAACGTGACTAAACCATCTCAAGTACTTTCATTTATTCTCTCATTACTACTTTCTTCACACACAACACAATTCCCTAAGCGTTCCATTCCTCATTATCAATTCCTGCACACCTAACACCCCTAAAGATATCCATCTGTGAATCATTGTACTTTAGATCTATTCCTCTTATTCCAGACCATAGTTTCACTACTATACATTAATACAGGTAACAACACACCCTCATGTAAGACCCTAGCGTACTCAAGACAGTCCTTTAGCATACACAAGGATTTAATTGCTCCGCACCACATCTTATCCATTCACAACTTTCCTACTACACTCAGCATCATCCATTCCCTTTTCATCCAACATATATCCTAAATATTTAAACTCAGACTTTTGTTCCAGTTGCTCACCATCCAACATAACTTCGCACCAAGGACTGCCCTTACTCTTATCTATGTTTGCTTTCAAACCCTTCCTTTTACACACCCTGCCAAATCCCTCTACCAATCCTCTCAAACTCTCTTCAGATTCACCACACAAAACCAAGTCATCCGCAAATAAAAGGTAGGACACCCTCCACTCTCTTCCATTCTCCATCATTCTAACACCTTCCCCTGGCACCCCCACCTCTAATTCTTTCGTAACCCCATCCATTTACATATTGAATAACCAAGAAGACATAACACATCCCTGCCTCACCGATACCAGCATACTATATCTTCCCCACAACACTCAATAAACTAATTCCCCTATAATTCCTACAGTTATCCTTATCCCTTTTAACCTTGTATAAGTGTACAATTACTGCTCTCTATTCTAAGTAGATTCCCCTTTTCCTCATTCTTAACCTTTCACTCTTCCTTCCAGAAGAGCTTCCTATTCCCTTGTAAATCTCCATTCATCCTCCTTCCAAACTGTTCACTTACCTCTTTTTTTCCTCCTACGTATGCATCTTTTAATATTCCTTTTATCCTCCTTATATAGTTCCAAACATATTTCTTTTAAAACCTCATCATTGGCTATAGTATTTTTAACCACGCTTTTTTATTTTTAACCGCTTGCATCATCACCTCTTCATTCCACCACTCACTGTTAACATTTTTACTTCCTACTTTAGCACATCCACATACTTCCTTTGCACTACTAAAACTGCTTACTTCATTTGCTTTCCAGATTGTCAATTTCAACTTGTTCACATTCAGCTGATTTACTTCCAAGCGCTCTTAAACACTTATCCTTATTACCTTGTTCACTTAACTTCTCACTCTTAATTCTACCCACTTCCTTCCCTAACACCTTCTCCCATCCAGCCCCCCACTAACTTAATTTTACATAAAACACATATGATCCGATAATCCCATTCCTAACCCCCTCACTGATTTAACATCCAACACATACTTCAACATCTCCTTCTTCACCAACACAAAATCTTTGTGAGGGGGTATGGTTGTGGCCCACCTAGGCCAAGGGATGGAACCCCAACAATTGACAATATGCAATAGTAGGGCTGGTGCGGTCCGTTGAAGCTCCAGGGTTGGATTTTCTGACTGCGACGACGAGTTCTCACAGGTATAAAGGGGGCAGTTAGGCTGGGCTTTCTTTTCGACTTGTGTCAAGTATTCTCTAACACTTTCTGTTTCCAGGCATTTCACGCAACCTTTCCTGGGAAAAGAAGGTGATGAATGATGAATTATATATAGTTATATATATATAGTATATATATATATATAATATATAATATAATATATATATATATATAATATATATATATATATATATATATAACTATAAGAGTAGATATAATATATATATATAATATATATTTATATTATGTCCCCTGCTTGTAGGTTATTAAGTAAGGAGGAGGTAATGGGTAGGGTGAGAAAGTGAAGAATGGTAAAGTCGCAGGTATAGATGAAATCGTCTATGATATGATCAGAGCGGAGGCGAGAATGGTTGATTGATTGGATTTGAAGTGGTGTAATAAAGCGTTTTTGGAGGGTATAGTTCCAGGGATTGGAGGAGAGCGGTAATAGTACCCTTGTTAAGGTAAGGGAGAAAAGGGGAAACTGTAGAAAAAATTATAGGGGAAATTTATTGAGTGTTGTAGGAAGGTATATGCTGGTATTTGGTCATAAGAGTGCGTCGAGTGACTGAGGGACGTGATTGTGGAGATGAACAAGGTGGCGTTTAGCGATCATAACATGATTAAATTTACCATTTACATTGAAAACAAAATGCAATTGAGAAATGAGGGAGAAGAAGAAAATAAATTGTATAGCTTTTATGATTGCAACAGGCGTAGATAGAGTTAATTAGGTGAAGCGTATGGCAGGTGGCTTAGTGATATAAGGTGTGGTGGTAGCTTCTGAATGGAATCAAAAAGTATGGTAGACGATAGTGAACTGCGTGTGTAAGAATCAAATTGGTGTCAATCGGTGGATTGTTTAGATTAAGAATAGCTGGACGTAAGACAGGGTTGTGTAGTCTCTTGGTTAATGCAATTGCATATGGGATGGGGTTATGAAAGAATTGAGGTGGGATGCCAGGAAATGGTGTTAGAAATGGTGGCGAATGGAGTTGAGTGGAGGGTGCCCTTACTATTACGATTGATTTGGTTCTGTGTGGCCGAATCTGAGAAGAGTTTTTGAGAAGTTGATAGAGAGATCTCTGGCAGGCTGTTGTGAAAGGAAGGTAGGCTGAAGTAACGTGGATAAGAGTAAGGTGATGTGTTCGGAGTGAGGACACTCTCTCCAGTGTGAAGTTATGCTTAGATGGGGCCAGCTAGAACAATGTTGAGTTTTAAATATTTTAGGGTATATGTTGGATGAGCAAGGGATGGATAATGCAGAAAGTGTAGTAGGAAATCTGTGAATGGCAGGAAGGTGCCTGTGCAATTAATCGTTGGTGAATCAAAGGGACTAAGTCTTGAGTGTGCAAGGGTCTTACATGAGGTATGTTGTTCCTGTGTTATTGTATGGTAGTGAAACCTATGGTCTTGGAATAATGAAGTATAGGATCTAAAGTTCATGTGTCAGCATGGACAAATCTTAGGGTGGTTAGGTGTGAGAAAATTGATAAGAGAGGAATGAACGTAGTAGAGTAGTGGTGGTGGTGTGAAGAAAGGGAAATGAGAGCATAAATGAAAGTAATGTTGAGATTGGTTTGGTCATGTGTGGAAGAGGGATGAAATGATAGTACGCGTTCGGTTAAGCGGATGTATAGTGGTGAGTGTGGTTTGGAACCGGACCGCGGGAGACCGAAGAGAAATGGATTGATCGGGTGATACGAATGCTGAAGGAGAGAAATGTGAGTTTGGGCAGAGGCGAGAATAAAGTGCATGATAGGAGAGACTGGCGCGGGTATTGTATGGGGGCTGGTTGTGGCCCACACCTGGGCCAATGGATGAACCTTACATTGACGATTTAAGCCATAGTGAGGGGTCCGTCGCGTAAACATGCTCTAGGGTGGATTTGCTGTCTGTGACGCAGCTCTCACTGATATTGAATGGTACAGAGGGGCGGTAAGGCTGGGCTTTCTTTTCGACGTTTGTCATGTTCTCCTACTGCTTTTCTTTTCCGATGCTTGTACAGCACCTTACCCCCAATCTTGGGGCAAAGAGGAAGGTGAAGAAAGAAAGAAAGAAATATATATATGATAAAATTTATGTATTATGTATCATGTATTTCAGTAGTGATAGTTGTGGTTTCGTAACAGACGGAGAAGATGAGGTTAATGAAGAGAGGCAGATTGTAAAATAGTTTATTTGTTTAGTGGGTCTGACCAAAGTCAGGCTGTAGAGTAGATGTAGATTTAAGTTTTAGTAATTATTGTGTATAATGTATCTAATGTATATTCTTTCTCCTATTACAGTAGTTAAGTTTAATTATGGATAATAATCAATAGTGTTAAAAAGTGGAAAAGTGGAGGTTCCATAGTGAAATAGTGGAAGGTCAGATAACGTGTGGTGAAGGCTACAGTGAAGGGTAGGAATAGAAAGTGGTTTGTTTTGGTGACAATTAGTGATAGGTAAAGTCGTGTGTATTAAGTTAGTGGTGGAGGTACTCCTATATTTAGGGTTACCTTTATACCTAGTTGATAGCTGATGCATCAGGTATTAACGGGTGTGTTGTAGACAAATAGTTAAGTTTTCAGTACCTATTAGATAGTAAGTTATCTAACTGTAGAGAGTAAGTTATTTGTTTTTTTGTTGCCTACAAACATAAGTTTTTCAACCTTTAATTCGCCTTCAACAACATTCTGCAAGCAAGTTCTTCATCTATATGTAGTGTTAATTTGTCTTCTCTGTTACCATTTTTAAATCAGTGTAAGCAGAGCGTTAGTTCGTTTCTTTCTGCGAGTAGTGGTGTCTCTGTTGACCGGTAGCATAGTGTAAATGGTGAGAGACTTGGTAAATACGCTAAGATTCTGTGTAAGTAGAACCTTGTCTGCTTTAGGGTGTGTGTAGTGGTGAGTGAAAAGTGGATAAGCAAGGGATGGTAGCTGATACTGATGGTGAAGAAGAAAGTTGGAGAGGGTTGTAGAAAAGAAGGGTGCGGTAGAGCATGTCCCGATTTAAGGGAGATTTGAAATGCAGACGATGTATGATTGTGTGGAACGAGTAAAGTGAAACGTTTGTGGTTTTAAAGATTTTGGTGAAGGAGTTTGAACACCTGCAGTGAGTCTGTTCAGTTTGGGGCAAAGCTTATGAGTGGTGTGGACGGTGATTGGAGTCATTAGGTAAATAAAAGAAGGAGTCAGATGAAAATTACTGTAAGTTGGATTAAAGGTATGCGAAAGAGAAAAAAGGGATAGGTTACGACTAAATTGTGGAGTACTCTATATTAAGAAGAACCAGAAGGATGAGATCATGAGGGAATATCGAACAAGATATGAGGTGATTGAGAGCAGTGTAAGATGGTTGGATAAGGTGGATTAGGAGCAAGATTGAAAATGTTGCATCTATTGGAAGAGCAGAGGTGCGTGACATCAAAGAAACACAATGGTTTTGGCTATTGTGGACAGAGATGGTGTTCGTACCTTTGAGATCGTGATAAACATATGTAGGGTTTGAAAGAAAGTAGAGACCGAGGTGCTGTAACGAAGTGAGTGAGAGTAGTTGGTATTCAAGTAACCAGATGTCTATGAATAGTTCAAATATCTGAAAATATTATAAAGTATTTTTGAAATGTGAGAGATAATGAAGGGATATGATGAGTTAACATAAGTAGGGCGGTAGACAAATAGGTTTGAGAACCTCTGTTCTAGGGGTAGAGGTGGGTATGGTGGTGGCGAACAGAGAGGAAGAGGTAATGGTGGTGTTGGTATAGGTAGAAGACAACAAGTACGTAGTTGTAGTGATAAGGTAGTAGATAGTGTAGAAAGTAGTAAAACTGCAGTTGGCGGTAATAATGTTGTTGTTGAAAGTAGTATGTTTTATGGTGGAGGAGGAATGAACAGTTGTGAGGAGAGTGGATGGAGGAGAAAGGGATGCGATTTGTGTAGATCGGAAAAACATTTGTGGAGAGATTGTGATGAGTATGGTGAGTTGTGCGTTAAGAAGAAAGGAGTTACCAGTAGTGTGAATAAAGTAGAAGTAGTGAGTAATACAGTAAGTAGTGGCAAGAACACGTACGATGAGGATGAGACTATTGAAGAAGAATTTGATAGTATCTGTAGGATAATAGGGGGAAATCCCTTCATATGTGGCAGTGAGACTGACAATGATGAAGAAAAAAAGGAGAACAAGCGTATGGGAGAAAGTGGTGAAAGAGTTGTTGTTCCGGTAAGAGTGTGGACAGGTGATGAGGAAAATGATGTAGCTGTAGAGAAAAATGTGAAGACAAAGGTTGGTGTTAATAGCTTTGTGAGGAATGAAAACGTGAAAGTAGACGTAGAAATGGAAATGAGTGTTGTAGATGGGGAAGTGAAGTGTGGTGATTCAGAAATAGTTAAACAGTGTACAGATGTAAGTGTAAAAAAGGGGGGAAGGAGTGAAAAAGGAAAGATAGGAAAGAAGAGGAAGAAAGGTAAGCGTGATGCTAAAGAAAAAACTGTAAATGAAGAATGGGTGAGACGTAAAGAGGGTGAGCTTTATATGGAGTGGTTGTATAGAGTTTTTGAGCATTTTTCTAGTTATGAAAGTGAAGGGTTAGTGTTAGAAATGTTTTTGTTGAAGTATGGGTAGATCAGAAACCAGATGTGTCTGATCTAGAGTGAAGTATGTGAGTTAGTTTTAGTGTCTTGTATGTAGTAGTAGTAGTAATAGTAATAGTAGGGGTAGTAGAAGTGGTAGCAGTAGAGTTGGAACAGTTAGGTTTATTTTGTAGGTGTGGTGGTTTGGTGTTGGGGTGTAATTTTGGTGCAGTGTTTGTGTAGGTGTAGAGTTTTGGACAAGGGAAAGGTGGGGAGAGAAGAGTATAAGATGATAAAACTTAGTATTTATGTATCATTTATTTCAGGAGTGATAGTTGTGGTTTCGTAACAGACGAGAAAGAGAGAGGTAATGAATGAGAGGCGATTGTAAAATATTTTATTGTTAGTGGGTCTGAACCAAAGTCAGGCTTGTAGAGTAGTATGTAAATTTAAGTGTTAGTAATTATTGTGTTAATGTACAATGTATAGTATCTTTCTCCTATTACAGTAGTTAAATTTAATTATGGATAATGAATCACATAGGCTTAAAAAGTGAAAAGTGGAGGTTGCCATAGTCGAAGTAAGTGGAAGGTCAGATAACTGTGGTGAAGGCACAGTGAAGGGTAGGAAGACATGTGGTTTGTTTGGTGACAATTAGTGATAGGTAAAGTCGTGTGTATTAAGTTAGTGGTGGAGGTACTCCTATATTTAGGGTTACCTTTATACCTAGTTGATAGCTGATGCATCAGGTATTAACGGTGTGTTGTAGACAAATAGTTAAGTTTTCAGTACCTATTAGATAGTAAGTTATCTAACTGTAGAGAGTAAGTTATTTGTTTTTTGTTGCCTTACAAACATAAGTTTTCCAACCTTTAATTCGCCTTCAACAACATTCTGCAAGCAAGTTCTTCATCTATATGTAACGTTGTATTTTGTCTCTTGTTACCATTTTTTAATCAAATATTATGTATATATAAATATACATATATATATAATATATATATATGATATATATATATATAAATGATATATATAGTATAAATTATATATATATATATATATATAGTCTCTGTATACCATTTTTATATAATATATATATATATATATATATATACCGTATATAGACAAAGAAAAAGGCTGATGGTTATGAAGAAGGAGTTACTCTGCTCTTCAAGAAGAAATTAATCTCAGAATTTATTCAGTCGTCTAACTACATAGAAATATTAGAAGAAGCAAATGAGGTAATTCATTTAATACATTTTAATTTTGCATTTTAGAATTTTTGAATCACTATTTTGTTGTTTGTATTTTAAAAAATTTACTTTTTAATTTTGTTGTGTTCTTAAGGTAACTTATTATATGAAAAAGCAGATAAATATGCTTTCAATTTCAGCATGAAACAAATTAGATTGTAACTGTGCCAATTTTAATGTGTATGTTATAGATGCTCTTCGCATTCCCAATCTAGTCATTATCCCAATAACTCAAATGTAACATTCTCTAATGGGAAAAATTTGGTGAGCTAACTAGAAATCTGCTTGTGTATATTAGTGAGTGAGTGGGTATTCATTATCTAGCTTTTGAAGATAACACGCCCGTCTGTCTAAATAACTATGGGCTTTTCCTACTCTTGGGTATAGTTTATGATGTGTGTTTTTGTGTGTGTGCTTGTAGTAGTGTATGAATTTATAAAAACAATAAAATGATTTTACTTATTTTAAATGTTGCAAACAAAGCAGGATTGAGATATGAGATGACAAAATATTGGATTGAGATATGAGATGACAAAATATTGAGGTATACATTTTGTTGATTTACTAGATGATGACGTATGACAAATATTAGGAAAAGATATAAGAATCTGAGTATTCTGCCAGGAGACTGAATTCCCATTTTAAATTCATTTGAATATCCTTTAAAATAAATCATTATTTTAAGAAAACAAGAATATGCGTAAATTAATTTTTGGCTAAGAATCAAGGTTTGGATATCTGTAGGTGAAACTAATTTAGAAGTATTTTTTAAAGTAAAATAAATTAGTAAAATTTAATGTAAAGGACAAAGGGAAAGTGAGAATTAAGATAAATCCTAACAGAAAAGTGATTAAAAAAAAAAAAAAAAAAAAAAAAAAGAGAAAAAGGAAGAAGAAAAAAAAAAAATGTGAGCAGAAGCAGCAGAAGGCATCCTCCAGTGAAGAAAAGATAAAAGATGAATTGGAAACATTTGAGGAAGAGGTTTAGAAATGAAAGGAAGAAAATATCAAACTCTGTACCAAGATAAAAAGTGTTCTAAAGGATAAAATATACTAGAACGTAAAATGCTTAAAGGTTATAAGGTAGCTAGAGAGTACTAAAAGAAGATTAACCTGTAGATTCAAGGTTGAAAGTAAGGTATGAAGGGCCGAGACAAGAATCGTGTTAAGTTGCGAAAATTCTAACACAAAAATTTGTAGCAGTGAAAAATGTTAAAGGAATAATAAATATAGGTTTTGAATATTAAGAGAGAATATCAAAATGCGTAGAAGCACCAGGACAGTTATGAATGGGTCATTTCGGATATTGCTAAAAGAATCTGGTTTCTTATGCCATTGATGTGGGTGAAAGCCTGCACTTTGATAAAATGTAAATGTTAGCTTAAACGTTAAAAAAAGAAAAAAAAATTAGTATATGTATAACTTTACTGTTTTTAATGACCCTTTATTTTATTTTCAGTTTGAATGGGATTTGCCCGCAGCTCGTGAAAGTATTCATACCACCAGTAATATTATTGAATTCTGTAAAGATATAAAAGTTCTTAATAGAAAAGACTTACGAATTCTTATTAATTGGAGAAAAGCTGTAAAGGTAAGTAATAAAATAGGCTATTAATTTTGAAATATTTTCACTAAAAAGATATTTTTCATATTGAGATTATGAGCGAGGTCTTTCTTTTTATTTTTATTTAGGCTGATATCGAGAAAGAGCAAAAACGAAATAAAATACAAGAAGAAAAACCAGAAGTAGCTGAGGAAAAGGATGAAGTAGATGAAGAACTGGAAGAACTTGAAAAGCTACAGGAAGAAGTTGTAAAATTACAGGTTAGAACTCTTATTTTTTAATTTTTACTTTTTAAAATTAGGATGGTTTTTGTTAAGAATATTTTCAAAATGCTTATCAAAATTTTCCTTTAATCTTTCAGGCTGAACAAAAGAAAGAAGAAAAACGACACACAAAAAAAGTAGACAAGAAAAGGAAGAGACAAGAAGAAAAAATGAAACTTTTGCTTTCAGTACCAGGCGATTTAGGGCCTCAAGAAACAGATGCAAATTTCCTCTTTGCTTTGGAAAATATAAATTCGGTATGTTAATTACAAATTTAGCAAATTTATGTGCAATCTTTTTTAGTTACATTGTCTGCAAATTTGCATTCAGTGTAAAATGTCAATGCAATTGTCAATAAAAAATTGCTTTTGAAATGGTCAACGATAAAGGTTAGGAAAGGAAAGTTTAGAACTGGGGACGGAAATGTTCTAACAAAAAAAATTAATTCAGAATATAGCAAGCAAGTACCTCTAAATATCTTGATTTTTTTGTCAATAAAATCTAACACATTTTAATATGCAGTTTTGAAAAGCTTATACTTTCAGATGTTTTGTGATCCATTATTCAGATTGATATTTTTAAACCCAATTACATAAGCATTCGCCATAAATTGAAGCTTCGAAATATAGTATGTGGATGATTCGAATTAACTGCACACTATTTTTTTATTCTTTACTATAACTAACATTGTCGTCTTCAAAGATAAATGTAGGTCTCAATAATTGGTTGTAAAATTTTACTATCTGAAAACATTTGTATACACTTAGATGAAAAGTATTTGTGAACTGAAACAAAATCGGTAATTGTCAATGGGACACCTTCTTCATTTTCCGTTTCAGTGTGGTAATTCTTAGGTTTCTGTTTTATCTCCTACTCTAATCTTACTTCTTGTTAATTACCTCAGCTGCTCTTTTAATTCTGTTCGTTCCTATACAGACGATTCGATGCTTCATTCTTCCACTAATTTGAAATCCGATTCCCCATTTTCACATAGAATATTTTAGATTCAGTTCTGGCTGATCTGAAGTGGATTTCCTGATGTTCTAGTCTCAACCTTGTGAACTTCAACTCTTAAAAACTTAAATTTTTTCACGTCTCCCTCAAAAAATATAATGGCTCTTTTAATGACTCGACTATAATCGAATCTGTTTACAGCAGTAACATTCTTGGTCTCAGAATAAAGCACACATTTTATAAATTTCGTATAACAATGGTTTTTATTTTAGGAACAACAACTAATCATAGTGAAACGTGGAAAAAAGAAAGAGTATAACTTTTGGGACCATCACTGTTGACAGGATAGAAATAAGCTGCTGCTAAATCAAATTGCTGAATTGGAATTATATGAAAGGAAATGACAAATTTATCAAATTCAAATTCATCCTTTAGGTTTAAGCGAGCAATGATACCATGAATTAGTAAGCATTTTGAGGGTGAAAACCTGAAAGAAGTTTGTTTATGTGAGCAATGATACATGCTGTCAGAAGGTTTATATGCATGAGTCACCACCACACAAGATCACCATATGTCCTAAGAGTAGATGACCAGATGTCTGTAAAATAGGAAGGATTGTGACAAGATGGGATCGAAAACTTTGGATTATAATAAAATGTATGAGAATTAAGAATAGAAAATACAAGTGACAGAAAGAAGGATACGAATAGCAATATTTTTTCTATATTCTGCTATTGCCAAGCTTCCAATATTAAGAAGTTTAAGTATTTAGGCATATAGAGTAGAATTGAACAAGATGTTCATGAAACACAGTCTGTTAAAGTGGTGGGAGGATTGTCATTGTTGCTACCAAGACATATGTGATCACCTATAAAGACATAGAACATCTAAGAAGAGGAGCCGGAGGAAGCTGTTGAAATTATCAAGACTGTAATAAGATTGGAATAAGATTAGAAAAAAAGCCAAATCTATACAGTTGGTGTTACCTATTGAATATTCGGTAAGAATAATAGAACGAAAGAGATTTACAAAGTTACTAGCTATTCTTTGACAAAGAGCCAGAAAATTTTGTGCAAGGTGAGTAAAATAGGTTATCACACCTTCACTTTGTTTTTGTGCACTTAACCTGTTTAGTAGTATCTCTACAATGATTCCGAACTAAATGAAAATTTGACTGGTTATAAAAGAATGAATTTTTCCTTACAAATTGAAATCTGTAAATTTTGCGCTGGAAATGTTTGTTGAAAATAAAAGTTAGTGACTAAGCAGTAAGTCATTATTATTATTATTTTTTTGAGGCACTGGCTGCAGTTCCTACAAAATACTTTCATCGACTGGCTCCAGATCCTTCTAAAATATATTTATGGTTTTTATTCTGATTTCATTTCCATGGACATAACATGAGCCTCTCATTCCCATATTAATTGATGAGCTTCATAATTTGATAAATTTGATTCATGACCTTTTAAAATAGCTACAGTAACAAACATGTTATATTTTATTATTTTTACTTTAATTTAAAAATATCTTTGAATAAAACAATATTTCAAGCTCCGGTGAGTCATTTTTTCTATGTGTAATTACATCTTTTTCCTCCGCAATCACTCTCTAAACCCAATCTGTAATCCGATAACACATTCTTGTGTTTTATTCTCCTGTAAAGTTGAAACACTTTTCTCTATTCCCTTAAATTCTTTTAGAGCTCCACCTTAAAACACGAGTTTAAAACAATGTTCACTTTAAGCATTTTCCACTAAAGTGGAGAGAATTATATATAATATATATATTATATATATATATATAATATATATATATATATATATATAATAATAAATATATATATATTATATATATAATACTATATATATAATTAATAGTAATATATATTATAATAAATAATATATAATATATTATATATAATATATATTATAAATTATTATATTAAATATATATAATATATATATATCATAATATATAATATATATATAATATAATTATAATTATTATATATTATATTATTATATAATATATATATAATAATATCTTCTTCTTCTTCTTCTTTTATCTTCTTATATTATCCCAAGAATGGGAGTAAGGTGCGTAAAGAGCATCGGAAAAAAACAGTAGAAAAACATGACAAAAGTCGAAAGTAAAGCCCAGCCTTACCCTCTGTACATTAATTAGTGAGAACTTCATCGCAGCCAGAAAAATCCCACCCTAAAGCTTCATGGACCGCGATGGACCCTCACTATTACATCTCGTAAGGTCATCCCCTTGCCAGGTGGCCACAACCATACCCCTCACAATCCCCCGCCAATTCACTCCTGGTTGTACACCTTTTTCTTCGCTCTACCAAACGTCGATTCTCTCCTTCAAGCATCCGTTACTCATCATCCACTTTTTCTTCGGTCCCCAGCCGGTCGATTCCCACAAAATAACCAGTTTTTTTTATTTTTTTTCATACATCCCGCTAACCACTCACTATCATTCATCCTTTCCTAATGACCAAACCATCTCAACATACTTTCATTTATTCTCTGCATTTCACCCTCTTCACACCAACATCCTCCGCTAACGGTTCATTTCCCTCAATTTGTATCATTCGTCTACCATCACCTAGCACCCCCTAAGATTGGTCCATCTGAACACATTGAACTTTAGATCTCTACCTCTTCTTATTCGCAGACCATAGTCTCACTTACTATACAATAACACAGGTAACTCAGACATACCCTCATGTAAGACCCATTGCACACTCACGACTTAGTCCTTTACATTCACACAAACGATTTATTCACCGCCACCTTCCTGCATTGCACAACTTTCCTACTACTCTCTGCATCGTCCTTCCTTCCATCCAACATATACCCTAAATATTTAAACTCAGACACTGTTCCAGCTGTCCCATCTAACATAACTTCACACTGAGGAGTGTCTCACTCACAAACCATAACCTTACTCTTATCCACGTTTACTTTCAAGCCCCTCCTTCAACACCCTCCCAATTCTCTCTATCAATCCCTCCTCAATCTCTTTAGATTCGCCACACAGAACCAAATCATCCGCATATAATCTGATTAATTATATATATATATTATCTAATATAATATTATATATATATATATATATTATATATATATATATATTATATATAATATATATTATATAAATTATATATATACTATAATATAAAATATATATATATAATAATATATTTTTTTTTTTTTTTTTTTTTTTTTTCTCTCAAAATATTCTTATAAGATCCTGAAGAAAAAAATTTTTGTGTATCTTTCTGCTATGGGATAAAGATGATTTGGAATATGGTTTATTTATAATAAGTTTTTATAACATGAACTTTGGTTACTTTATGGCTTATTAAGTTTAAGTTATCTTTATAAAGATTTTCATAGAATTACTCAATTGCAAGGAAAGAATTATTTATCTTTAAATTTCTTTTGATTTGAATCGCTTTATATAATTTTAATACACCAAATATTAAGTATTTGGTAAATAGTAAATATTAAATTTAATTTTGTGATAACGGGCCGGCATTGACAAAAAATATTTGTGGAGGTAAATAACAGATTTCTAAATAGTAATAATTGCGTTTGATGATTTGAGTTTCATTAGCACTTTATTAATTTCCTTTCTTACATTTGGAAATTTGTAAATCTATATTTTACTATGATTAAGACAAAATGATAATGAAGATGGAGATAAAAATAAATTGTAAAAAATACTTCGAAAATTTATCTTGATTGAAAATTAGCTACAGAATTAATTGCAATTTGACATATAGCCTCTATTGTAATTTGATTTTCATTGAGGTAAAGGGATTCAAGCTCGAAGATAATTCTTTCCAGTATGCTATTTTAGCTTCTTTTTATCATTCATAGGTTGACACATTGGACAATATTGTTGATCAAGGAACTGATATTATGATAGGTGAGAGTTCGGATGAAGAGACCGAACCTCAACCTAAGAAAAAGAAGGTTGAATATTATTCAAGAGATGGTGCTAATTTACAAAGAGCAAAAGAGTAAGTTTTTTCTACAATTTTCATAATTAATAGTTACTTTATCCGTATTTTTTTTTGTGTGTGTGTTTTAACTTATTTTGATTTGTATGAAAGGCAACACTTGTTTACTCCTATTCTCTGATGGATTTTTTATTTTTTATTTAAATTCCATTGGTATTTCTTAAGATTATATGTTATATTTAGACATGTAACTTTTTCTTTTTATGTATAACTTTCGTTTAAAAAAAATGTTGAAATTGTTTATCGTTATGCATACACCTTTCAATCAGAACCCTCCCTTTCCTTGGGAAAAAAAAAAATATATAATATCTTTCTTCTTTGTTTCTTTCTTTACCTACCTCTTCTTCCCAAGACTGGGAGTAAGGTGCGCTACAAGCATCGAAAAAGAAAAGCAGGTAGGAGAGTATGACAATGTCCGAAAGATAATGCCCACCTTACCCCCTCTGTACCATAAATTAGTGAAAACTCGTCACAGACAGAAAATCCACCCTAGAGCTTCATGGGACCGCGACGGACCCTCACTATGGTAAATATATATATATAATATATATATATATATATATATATTTTATATATATATTAATATATATATAATATATAAAATATATATATATATAAATAATATATATAATAATATATATATATATATATATAATATAGGGTAAGGGAGACATAGGGGAAGGTAGAAATATAGGTGAATAAGTTTAAATTGAGCTTTGTATGGAAGGTATTAGTGCTGGATTTTGGTCAAAAGAAGTGCGTCGAGTGCCTGAAAGGACTGATTGGTGAACGAACAAGGTGCGTTTAGGAGTGGTAGAGATGTGTGGATCAAATCTTTTACATTGAAACAAATGTTGAAAAAGAGGGAGAAAAGAATAAATTGTAGTTAGGTTTTATGGGTTTGCAACACGCGTATGATAGGGTTAATAAAGAAGCTCTATGGCAGGTGTAGTGACTTATGGTGGTAGGCTTTCTGAATGGATCAAAAGTAGTATGACGATAGTGAAGTGTGTGTAAGAATAAAATGTGTCAATGGTGATTGGTTAGGATTAATAGCGGATGGCAGGGATGTGTTATGTCCCTTGGTTATTCAATTGTATATGGATGGGGTTATGAAAGATATTCGAGGTAGGGATGGCAGGAAATGGTGTTATAATGATGGAGAATGGGATGAGTGGAGGTGCCCTACTTATTTATACGGGAATGATTTGGTTTTGTGTGCCGAATGAAGAGAGTTTTGAGGGATTGGTAGACGAGATTGTCAGAGGTGGTAAAGGAGAGGTTGAATATAAACGTGATAAGATAGTATGGTTGTGATGAGGACAGCCTCAGTGTGAAGTTATGTAGATGATGTGAGCAGCTGAACAAGTGTCTTGAGTTAAATATTTAAGGATATATTGTTGGATGAAAGGAACGGATGATTCAGATTGTAGAAGGAAAGTTGTTGAATGGCAGGAAGTAGCTGGTGCAATTAAATCGTTGTGAATGCTGTCAAGGGACTATGTCTTGAGTGGGCTAGGGTCTTACATGAGGGTATGTGTTACCTGTGTTAATGTTAGTAGTGAGACTATTGGTCTGGAATAAGAACGTATGAGATCTAAATGTTCAATGGTTCAGATAGACAATCTTGGGGGTGTGCTGGGTGTGAGAAAGAATGGATTAAATAGGAATGAACTTATTAGAGAGTTGTGTGGTTGAAGAAAGGGAAATGAGAGAATAAATGAAAGTATGTGAAGATGGTCTGGTCATGTGGAGATGATGGTAAGTCGTTGGTTAAGCCGGATGTTTGTGGCGAGTGTGTGGGAACCGACCGGCTGGGAGACCAAGAAAAAGTGGAATGAGTCGGTAAACGAATGTTTGATTGAGAGAAATGTGATTTGGTAGAGGCGAGAAGAACAGGTGATCACAGGATGAATGGCGGGTTTTCTGTGAGGGGGTATGCGTTGTGCCCACCTAGCCAAGGGATAAACATTTTACATTGACGATCTAATCCATAGTGAGGGTCATTCGCGGTCCGCATGAAGCTTTAGGGTGGATTTTTGACTGCGACGAGTTTCTCACTAATTAATAATACAGAGGGGGCGGTAAGGCTGGGCTTCTTTTCAACTTTGTCATTTCTTCTACTGCTTTTCTTTTTCGTATGCTTGTTCACGCACCTTTAACTCCCAATCTGGGAATAAAAGGAGGATGAAGATGAAAATAATATATAGTATATATATAATATATCATATATTATATATATAATATATATATATAATATATAATATATATATATAATAATATATTATATATATATATATATATATATATATGAATATATATATATAATATATAATATATATATATATATATATATATTCATATACGGGTTCACACTTCTGGAAAGTCAGGGAAAGTCAGGGAAAAGAAAATTGGTCAGGGAAAGTTCAGGGAAACGTTTTAAAATATGCTGAAAGTCAGGAATTCCAAAAAAGTCATGAAAAGTCAGGGAAATTTTAGAATTTCAAAACATATGAAGACCATGGACCAAGTTGCATATTTTTGATAATTTTTTCCTTACTGCATAATTGTGGAATAATAGATGTATTTGATAAGTGAATGAGAAGGATGGGCGAGGAAATGACATTCCATAAATTACTTCTTCCTGTTCTTTCTATTTTTAGTTCACTATACCTACTATTCTTCTTATTTCTGTTCGTAGAGTTGTTCCAAGTTCATCCTTCCGATTGAAGTGATTGGTATATGGATGTGTTTTAGACTGTATGACTTATAACTTAATCTGTTTATATCTTTTTTCTTTTTAGGGAATTATACTTTTGAAGTGTTTTTTTTTTGAGGTTTTGACGAAGGGATTTTTGATTTTGTGCCAGTTGAAGTATTATTATTTTTTATAAAATGAATCAAGCAACAAAAAAACTTAACTTTAACGACCAGTGGTTTGACGTCAAACTGAACCTTGGTTCATTTTTCACAGATTTACAATGTCTCATACTTACTATTATGGAAAGATTTTCTAGCCAGTAATAATGCCTGCTAACAACCAACACACTAAGCTTTTGCATAGATTTACTGACAAACTTGAATGCCAGACTGTGCAAATCAAAATGCCAAGAAAGATATTAGAAAGATTATCCTGCTGAAAGTACAAACCTGTCCCAATGGCTCCTCATCAATGGATCCTAGTAATAGTTTTTCATCAATACAAACAAGGGAAACTAAGATTTGATTTATTGCTAGACGGCATTGTACACCAATAACTTAATCACAAGATTCTGTTGCTGAGAAAGAAAAAGCACTATATTTTACTTGCAGTGAAGCTCATTCTAACCTTGAATTTAAAATTCAACATATTTTTGGATGGTGATTGTCCTTCTAAGAAACTTGATGAGTTTTTTTCTTTATAGCACCTGAGAATCAAGTGTATCGGTCGGAATTGTGGCAGAATTATTAATTAGGACTGATATTTTCGCATGGACATGCGACAGTGGAAGGAGGGTTTTCCATAAATTAAAGCAATTTTAGTGGAGAATCTGAAATAACATAGTCTATTTCTCAAAAGAAAAGTGCATGCAATCTATAAGACTCAGAAGTATTCATAAAAGTTCAAATACCTTCAAAAAAAGTTTGACAAATGTAAGAGCTGCCCCTAGGAGAATATGAAAAACATCTCAAAGAGTTAAAAACAGAAAGAAAAAGAAGAAATAAAAACTGGTTGAAAAAAGAATATTATCCATACAGATCAATAAACTTGAAGAGCAGAGAAGAATGTTAAAACTGTAAGGCTTTAACAGAAGAACGTGCCGCTATACAGATCAAAATTCAATGCTTGAAGCAAAGAAAAAGTATCTATATTCTCCCCATTTAGATTTTGTGATTACAGTGACGCTATTTCACCTAGGTCTATAATGTAAATCTTTTTATTTATTTTCTTTTTGTCATAAATAAAACCTGTTTTCTTTTGAAAAAAAAAAAAAAAAGGAGTGCTTTGGACGGCTATGGGTAAGGTATAGGCTTATACTAAAAAGAAAATATTTTTTAAATTATCCATGATGAAATGAACAAGTCTAGAGTAAGTTTCAATAATTAATGTAATGAACTGATAAATCGCTGCAATACGTATAATTAAGCAGATATTTTATACACCAAAAATGAACGAACACGCTGGTCACGGAAAATTTGCAGAGTTGGTCAGGGAAAGTAGGAAGTGCAGGAATCATTAATTTAGTGTCGAACCCTGATATATATATAATATAATATTATATGATATATATATAATATATATATATATATATATTATTATAAATTTATAAATTAATATATATATAATATTATATATATAATATATTAATATAATATATATATAATTAATATATATTATATATATATATATATATATATATATATATATATATATATATATATATATATATATTATATATATATATATATATATATATATAAATTATATATATACGGTATATATATATAAATATATATATATATATATATATATTAGAGAAAAATTTCTCAATAATCTCACTAAGCCAAACTATGCTCTATCACAGCCAAACTAACCTTTTTTAAACCAATAGAAGAAGTAGAGGGCCGATGAACAAAATCAAAATGATAAACTTGCTTGGTTGCAGTTAGCTACACCAGTAACTATTATCCAAAATTATATACATAAACAATATAAAGAAACAAAGTATAATATAGTTAGGTGAGTACTCCTCTCGCCCACTATTATTAACCTTGCATAGTACTGCTGGCCAATTTACTAAATACACAGTTTGACCAAGTGGAACCGTGTTTCCTCACCCTAAGCAACCAATAAAATACTAAATGACATTTACCATTAAACTTAATATATACTTGAAGGGCTATACAAAGTAACCCATGCCATACCTGTTCGGATATAAAAATAAGACATAAATTATACAAATAAGAAAATAATTAAAGACATTCAACATGCTTGACCAAAAAAAAGCAACTTATGGATCTTCCCATTCCCGACATTCTCTCAAGCTTCCAAGCCATGCTGATTCAAACCCACATGGAACCTAAGAGATAAAAACATTCACTCTTATATCCTTCTATCTCCCCTCTTTTTCCCTTCCTCATACTCCTTTATTCCCTTTTACATCCACCCGATTCTAGATAAACACATCCGCCAACTTTTGCCTCGTATCCACTCATTCAACTCTCAAAATCCTCTCTTTCAATATCATCCACTTGATCCATGCAATGTCAATTCTCAAATATTTACTTATAACTTGTGTAACAGAATAAATCGCATTCTTTAAAATCTTGCTATCAGTATAAACAACCACATCCAACCTTTTCCCCCCATAAAGTTGATACCAACATTCCCTCCACATATATGTCAGCTTGTATACCTTCTATAAACGCAATCGGTTCTGCTTCAATTGTCGACCTTGCATTTCTCTTCATGCATTTGGATTTCCAAGAAATTGGACACCTATTCCCATTCATATCTTTCAATGCAACTATATAACCCACCTGAGGATTCACATGCCCCTCCATCAATAAGATGCATCCGTATATACCTCCACCTGAATCTCACCTTCTAACTTACTCAACCATATCCCTCCATATTTACTCCTTTTTATAATGTTTATAAGTTTTCTCATTTCTTTACCTTTTCCTCTTTAAAAAACCTACTACTATCACTCGCATTATAACATAAATCCGGCCTAGTTTGTCCACACAACCAATTCATTTGACCAATCAAAGATCTATACATGGTTAACTCTTTCTTATCCATCTCCCTGTGTTCATAAAAATCCCTCTTATCTGGCACAGTTATACTCCATATATTTCCCTTGTTCCAACCATTTACCATCCTTCTGTTTCATGAATGTTCACACCTATATATTTAAACCCCATTGTATCTTCCGTCCCTATTTCCAGCTTCTCTTTCATCCCATGAATGATGGTCTCGAAGAACCTCTTAGAACCCCCAAAACAAAAATCAACATGTGTACACATAATCCCATCCAAACGACTCTCATTCTTCCACATAAAAAAAGCAGGTTCAAGCATACTATTCTGTCCCCCCAACTCCGTGATAACAGCCACTACCTTCTCATACCAAGCTCTTGCAGCGTCTTTAATTCCCAGATATACCCTTCCTCTTTTGCTTCTTTTGGAGGAGTGACATATACCAGCCTTTTAATTCTGTCACCCTGAAAATATGCTGACTTCATATCAAGAGAGTTGCATTCCCAACCTTCTTTCTTAATAACACTTAAACACAGTCTCAACACATCCCCCCGAACATGTAGGCGCTTCAGTTATTAACTCATCATTTTCCTCAAAACCCCTGGCAACCAAACGAGTCTTAAACACATCCTTAACTTCTTTCATTTTTTCCGTTATCGCCCATCTAAGAGAGAACAGAAAAATGAAAGAAGGTAAAAAGTGTGTAATGCTCGTATGGTTGCCATAGGTTTTGAGGAAAATGATGAAGAGTTAATAACTGAAGTGCCTACATGTTCGGGGGATGTGTTGAGACTGTGTTTAAGTGTGATTAAGAAAGAAGGTTGGGAATGCAACTCTCTTGATGTGAAATCACCATATTTTCAGGGTGACAGAATTAAAAGGCAGGTATATGTCATTTCTCCAAAAAAAGCAAAAGAGGAAGGGTATATCTGGGAATTAAAAAGACAGTGTACGGGTTGAAAGACGCTGCAAGAGCTTGGTATGAGAAGGTAGTGGCTGTTATCATGGAGTTGGGGGGGACAGAAGAGTATGCTTTTAACGTGGAAGAATGGGCCACAAACATACCCCCTAACAAAACCCCACCATTCATTCCTATTTTCGCCTTTCTTCTCGCCTATGCCAAACTCACATTCCTCTTCTCCAGGCATTCCTTTACTGACTCAATCCACTTTTTCTTCGGTCTCCCAACCTGTTGGTTTCCAGCACACTCATCACCATATATCTGCTTAACCAATCAACTGTCATCCACCCTTTCCACATGACCAAACCATCTCAATATACTTTTATTTATTCTCTCATTTACTCCTTCCTTCACACCACACAACTCCCTAATAGGTTCATTCCTCATTTTATCAATTCTTCTCACCTAACACGTCCCTAAGATTGTCCATCTGAACACATTGTACTTTAGATCTATATCTCTTATTCCAAACCATAGTTTCACTATTATACATTAACACAGGTAACAACATACCCTCATGTAAGACCCTAGTGCACTCGAAACTTAGTCCTTTTACATCCACCAAGGGTTTAATTGCACCAGCCATCTTCCTACCATACACAACTTTCCTACTACACTCTGCATCATCCGTTCCCTTTTGATCCAACATATATCCTAAATATTTAAACTCAGTAGACACTTGTTCCAGTTGCTCACCATCCAACATAACTTCACACAAAGGACTTTCCTCACTCACAACCATAACCTTACTCTTATTTACATCTACTTTCAGACCCCTCCTTTTACACACCCTGCCAACTCCCTCCACCAACCCTCTCAAACTCACTTCAGATTCAAAACAAAATCAAATAATTTGCATATAATAGGTAGGGCACCTTTCACTCTCTTCCATTTTCCATCATTCTAACACCTTCCCCTGCCACCCCCACATCTAATTCTTTTATATCCTCATCCATATACAAGTTGAATAAAAAAGGAGACATACATTCCTGCCTCACTGCACTAATAATATCAAACCAATCACTTTCAACTCCATTTATTTTTACACATGCTTCACTATTTTCATACATACTTTTGATTCCATTCAGACGTCTATCACCAAGACCATACATCACTAACACCTGCCTAGAGCTTCCCTATTAATCCTATCATACACCTGTTGCAAATCCATAAAACTTAAATACAATTTATTCTTCTTCTCCCTCATTTTCTCAATCATTTGTTTCAATGCAAAGATTTGATCTACACATCCTCTACCACTTCTAATCGCACCTTGCTCTTCACTAATCAGTCCTTTAGCCACTCAACTAACTCTTTCGACTAAAATACCAGCATATATCTTCCCTACAACACTCAATAAACTAATTCCCCTATAATTCCTACAGTTACCCTTATCCCCCTTACCCTCATATAAAGGTACTATTACTGCTCTCCTCCAATCACTCTAACTATACCCTCCATAAACACTTTGTTACACAACTTCCAAATCCAATCAATCACCATCTCGCCTCCGTTCTTGATCCTTTCACCAGTAATTTCATCTATACTTGCAGATTTACCATTCTTCAACTTTCTCTCACTACCCATTACCTCCTCCCTACTAATGACATCATCCCCAAATTACCTATTCCTTCTTGCACCATCAAACCCACACACATTCACTATCACCTCTTCATTACTGCCAATGTTATGCAGATTATGGAAGTGTTCCTTCCATACTCCCCCAAATTTCAAATTTCAACCTTCTACGTCCATTTTCAAGGTTTTGAGGGGCTCAGCCCCCTCCCGCTTGGGCGTAGCGGCGCGAAACCTCGGTGCCAGGTGGACGGCACCATTAGCAGGCGGGGTGCTAAGTTTGAGGGGTATACGATGTCATTTAAGACTCCCGTTGCTAGGAGAACATCTTGAGCCTAACGGTTGCTACGGGACGCGCAAGTGGCTGCTCAAATATATATATATATATATATATATATATATATACGTATATATATATATATATATATATATTATATATATATATATATATATATATATATATATATTTATATATATAAGTATATTTATATATATATATATATATATATATATATATATATATATATATATATATATATATATATATATAAAATAAAAGGTTTGGTGGAAATCCTGTGGTGGATTCAGATGAGGAAGAAGAATCATCTGAAGATGAAGGTCTTAATATAGAAGAAGAAAATACGTCAACAAAAAAGAAAGTTACATTTGCTGACACAGTGTCGTACAAGGATGATGATGACTCAGAGCCCGATGACGATACAGGCAAGACAAATCCTCTATTAACCAATCTTGTTGGAGACCAAGAAGTTGACAGACGTGAAATGAAAGCAGAAAAATGGTTTAGTAAGGTACAAATCTTAAGGATGAAATAATTTTTTCACACCATTTTCATTATACAGTGTTTAGTGTATTTTAGTTATAGATGCATGGTTTGTTTTTTATTTTATTTTTTTTTCAACTTGTAAAATTGTTGCCACAACTGATGGGCAAAGCTCTTTTCAAGGAGTGAGTGTAAAGTTGATAAAGTTTTGGAGTGTCAAACATGGGATACGCGAAGCTTTGCAGAGTGGGCCAGAATTTTTCAAATAAATTTTGGTATTTTAGTTTGTGTCCTTCAAACATTTTGAAATGCATAATCCAAATTTAAAGAATTTATCATTAAGAGGGATGTCAATGTTTGGAACAATTTATGTTTGTTGTTTGTAAAAAAAAAAAAAAAATTCCCTACTCAATATTAACAAATCAAAATTACCAAACCCTCCCACTCTAACTCATTTATGCCTAACATTTTAATTTCTTCTAAAGACGTTTATTTCCGCTATCTGAGCTTAAAACTAAGAAGGCATACGGTTCTGATGGTATCCCTCCTGTGGTTTTCACAACTTGTGCTTCCGAACTTACATTCTGCTTTTCAACTTGGACCTTCCTGTGTGCTTATTCATCCTGTATCGTAAAAAGGGGACTCCCACTTAATTAATCCTCAAACTATCGTCCAATCACTTTAACTTCTTCTGTTCATTCTAAGGTGTTTGAATCCTTGACAGGAAGATTTGGAAACATCTCAGTTTCTCTAATCTTCCTCTGATCGCTAGTATGGCTTTCGTAAGAAGCTCTACTGATAATCTTCTTTCTCTCCTTTCTGATTCTTGGTCTTCTAACCTTTGGCTTTTCGGTGAATCTTTTATTCTGATGCTATTCATATCGAAAGCATTCTATAGAATCTGGAACAAAGCATTGATTTCTAAACTTTACTCTTTCGATATTTATCCTTCTCTCTCTAACCTTCTTTCTGATTCTCTTTACGGTCGTTCTATAGCAGCTGTTGTACACTGCCGCCGTTCATCTTTAAATCTATAAATAGTGGTCTTCTGTATTATTATGTTTAATCTCCAACTCTTTTTACTTTTCCTTAATGACGTCCCTATTACTTCTTCACCAATCTACTCTATGCTGACTACTCACCCTTCATTACTACTTTCATTTTAAAAGACGTCCCTCCCAGCAGTAATTAACTTGAGATGGAAGGACATACATGGAGCAACTGGCCTTTGATCTTTCTCAGATTTCTAACTGGACATAATCTTCCACACAAATTAAACTTTCGTCCGTCCTTAATATTCTTGGTGTTTCTTTTTCTTGTAATCTTAAATTAAAAGGATCACATGTTTTTTTTTATAAGCAAGCTTCTAAGAGGTTGGGTGTTCTGAATTTCTTTGCCACACCAGTTGCTTGTTCTTTATAGGTTAATCATTCGCCTCTGTATGGAGTATGCCTCACACATCTGGGGTGGTTCCACGCACACAGCTCTCCTTGAAAAAAGTGGAGCTTAGGGCTTTTCGTTTTATTAACTCTCTCTCTCTCTCTCTCTCTCTCTCTCTCTCTCTCTCTCTCTCTCCTCTCTCTCTTATTCCTCTCTCTCTTTCTCTTTCTCTTTCTCTTTCTCTCTCTCTGCTCTCTCTCTCTCTCATCTCTCTCTCTTCTCTTCTTCTCTCTCTCCTCTCTCTCTCTCTCTCTCTCTCTCTCTCTCTCTCTCTCTCTCTCTCTCTCTCTCTCTCTCTCTCTCTCTCTCTCTCTCTCCTCTCTCTCCCCTCTTCTCTCCCTCTCTCTCTTTCTCTCTCTCTTTCCTCTTTCTCTTTCTCCTTTCTCTTTCTTTTCTCTTTCTCCTTCCTCTCTCTCTCTCCCTCTCGTCGTCTCTCTCTCTCTCTCCTCTCTCTCTCTTAGCTCTCTCTCTCTTCTCTTCTCTCTCTCTCCTCTCTCTCATCTCATTCTCTCCTCTTCCTGCTCTCCTCTCTCTCTTCACCCTCTTGCTCCTCTCTCTCTCCTATCTCTCTCTCTCTTCCTCTTCTCTTTCTCCTTTTCTCTTTCTCTTTCCCCTTCTCCCTACGTCTCTCTCTCCTCTCTCTCTCTTCGCTCCTCTCCTCTCTCTCTCCTCTCTCTAAATATATATATATAAATATACTTATAATATATATATAATATATCTATATATATATATATATATATATTCTTATATATATATATATTATATTTATTTATTTATTTATTTATTTATTTATTTATTTATTTATTTATTTTATTTATTTATTATTATAGCATATATGCAACCAGATATCCTGCAATGGCTTGCCAAGGTGTGTTGGTGGGTGATAATCATTTACAAATATCACCAGCCCATTCCAACGAAAAGAAGAATAAAATAGTAGAAGGGGTTTTCAGCCCCTTGCTCCCTGTTGAAGGAATTTTAAAAAATTTTTCTTCTAATGATTCGAATGTTGCGAGAAAACGCAGCTTCACCTCCTGCAATATACTTTATTATTTATTATTTTAAATTTCTTCTTTCTTATTTTTAATTTTTGTGTATTTCAATATATTAAAAATTTTTCCAAAAGAAAAGATAAAGTTAAAAATTTTGTAGCTCCTCCCACCATCATATTCAAAATGAAAATTAATTGTTAATGTGTATAAAATTTTTTAAATACAGCACCCCTCCACAAACGAAATTGTTAAAATATTTTTTTTCAATTAGTAAGTTAGAGTTACTTTATAGGCCAAAAAGACCCTCTTCTCCCTTGAAACATCGTCCAACCCACTTCTTTGAAAGGGAACCTTTCAGATATTAATTATCGCCCTCTCCACAATACACATTTTCAGACTCTCCTCCTTACAATTACTTTTCCAATTCTCTCTTTTTCTGGTTCTTCTGCTTGTTTTTCGCTTTCCCTCTGGTTTCCACTGCGTCGCACACAAATATACGCGATGGTCCAAAATCATTATATATATATATATAATATATATATATATATATATATATATATATATATATATATATAATATATTATATAATATATATATATATATATATATAGAGGAGAGAGAAGGGGAGAGACATATATAAATATATATATATATATATATATATATATATATATATATATAGATATATATAATATATATATATATATATATTATATCATATTATATATATATATATATATATATATATTAATATATATATATATATATATAATATATATATAATATTGAAAGTGATTGGTGTAATATTAATTATAATAGCAGAATGAGACAGGGATGTGTTATGTCTCCTTGGTTATTCAATTTGTGTATGGATTTGGGGTTATGAAAAGAATTAGAGGTGAGGGATGGCAGGGGAAGATGTTAGAGTGATAGAGAATGGAATAGGGCGGAGGGTGCCCTAACGATTATATGGGGATGATTTGGTTTTGCGTGGCGAATCTGAAGAGAGTTTGAGAGGATTAATATAGGGATTTGGCACGATGTTGGTAAAAGGAGGGGTTTAAAAGAGTATGGAAATGAGATAAGAGTAAAGTTATGGTTGTGAAAGTGAGGACGAGTCCCTTGATGTAAGTTGTGTTGGATTGGTGAGCAAATTTGGACGGAAGTTTCTCTGAAAGTTTTAAATAATTTAGGATTATAATGTTGGATGAAAAAGGAATGTATGATGCAGAGTGTAGTAGGAATGTTGTGAATGGTGGGAAAGTGGCTGGAGCAACTAAATCCTTGGTGGATGTAAAAGGACTAAGTCTTGAGTGCGCTAGGATCTTACATGAAGGTATGTTGTTACTTTATTAATGTATAGTAGTGAAACCATGGTCTGGATTAAGAGGTGTAGATCTAAAGTTCAATGTGTTCAGATGGACAATCTTTGGGGCGTGTTAGGTGTGAAAAGAATTGATAAAATTAGGAATGAATGCATTAGGGAGTTGTGTGGCTTGAAGAAAGGAGTAAATGAGAGAATAAATGAAAGTACATCGAGATGGTTTGGTCATGTGGAGGGTGGATGATAGTTGGTTGGTTAGCTGATTTATAGTGTGAGTGTGCTGGGAATGGACGGGCTGGGAGTACCCGAAAGAAAAAGTGGATGAGTCAGTAAAAGGAATGCCTGGAGGGAGGAGAGGAATGTGAGTTTGACAGAGGCTAGAAGAAAGGGGCATAATATTAGTGAATGGCGGGGTTTTGTGAGGGGGGTATGGTTGTGGCCCACCTGGGCCATGAGATGAACTCTACATTGACGAGATGCCATAGTGAGAGTCCTTCGCGGTCTCGTGAAAGCATCTAGGGTGGATTTTTCTGACTGCTGGGAGTTCTCACTAAAGGATAAGATAAAGGGGTGTTGGTAAAGCTGGGCTTTCCTTTCGACTTGCGTCATACTTCTTTCTAGACTTATTTTTTCTGTTTCCGGATGCATGCGACGCACCTTTACACCCAGTCTTGGGGGAAGAAGGTGGGTGATGATTAATATATATATGATATATATTATATATATATATTATATATATATTATATTATATATATATCTATATATATATATAATATATATATATTATATATATATTATATATATATATATATTATATATGATATATATAATATCCATTTTTTCAAAATTTTCACTAAAAATTTTTACCGTTCTTAGAAATCATTGAAACGCTTGTTATATATAGTGTATATTTAATGTATGTCTTTATATGTCTTATTTCTATCCTTAGGTTTTAGCATAATATGTCAAGAAGTAATATTTATGTAGCCATTTGTAACTATTAGGCTAGTTAATAATAGTATAACTAATAATATATATCAGTTTATCGAAAATGGACCAATGATATAATATGATAATCACAGTATCTTTTATATTGTATTTAACTAATAGGTAAATTTTTTATATTTACTTTTTATGAATAAAGAAGTAAAAAAAATATATATGAAAGTTTAAATGATATAATTCTTTATCCTAATCATATAATTAGATCACTAACTACTTATAGATGATCTACTAAAATATAATATATATATACCTATTTATTATTCATAGTGAAACATAATCATATATACTATCATTTTTAATATCTTCTGACTACGAAGATTCATATAGTATATATTATAATATTCACAGATGTATTATAGCTTTGCATGTTAAGTCTGAGTTTTATCTTTATACTGGTCTATATATAATTTCATTATTATTAATATGATATATAAATAAATCTATTATGAATTACTAATATATTATTCATACAGATATTACCTTAATATTATTATGACTTATGTTAGTAATAAATGCCGATAATATTATATAACAGGCCCTACCGTATGATTTATTACTCTATAACTATTATATTATACTCACTATTTATATAAATTTGATTTATATATACAGATAAATTAATATATGATATCTAGGATTAATGAACTATGTCATACTCAGCTATACTGGAATTCAATTACGATTCGTGTTAGATAGTAGAATTCAGAAGATCGGTATAACTAGTATGAAAGATTGATATATACTAGTGATTATATTCAAAATTCAGTACTTATCGCCTAAATATCATAGTCTATATATATAGCTCTACTCTAGATGTTTGAGAGAAAGTTAATAATAGAATCATTCTCTCATACAGTTATGAGATTGTAGAGTCAAATTATGAAAAAAGGCCATTTTGTACTAAGAATATTATGACTTTAGCATCGTCAGTATAACATAGCAAATCTCGCAGTTTCATTTAGAGTATGCCTATGTCATAGAAGTAGAATTTAAACTCTAAATATGTGATTCTAATCGTGATTTATGTGATACTTACTAGTGATACTCTACCATACATGATACAGAATGAAATATCATGTGAATAGATAACCTTGCTCTCCTAATATAATACCGATACTATATATAACTTATAATTAATATATTAATTCTACTCTGGTGCATATTAAATTAGTCATAATTCTGAGAATTCATTCAGGGTTTTCAGGTAGATCACTTAGGTTACCTAATTAGATAATGAAGTTTCAAATATATGTGAATTAGTAATATCATACTCGATACGCGTACAAAAGAATTTAGAAGCTTTATACTATATTAAAGATGCATTTACATTTTTACCTTAACAATGCTAAAATAATATTGGTAATAAATTATTTGATCAAAATAAACTGTAATTATATATATTAAAATAATTAATACAGACTGGAAACTATTGTCAATACTTACAATTTTCTGAGTAGATATAATTTCGATTTACACTCACGATTATTTATCTCGAGATACTCATCAATATTAGATGTATCCTATTTAATATTTTTGTAGTGATAATAGTATGGTACTAGAGGAGTGTTTAGGTCTCACCAAATATACGATAGTATTAGACAATAAGTCTCACATATTTTATGTTCTAATGGCGTGTATTTCGAATATTAATCTTTATTGATTTATTTGGATAAGCATTTAACTAATAAAATATAAATACTATACATATTCATATCAAACATATTATTTTGATTGCTGTACACATCTAAGTTAATAGTTGATAATCTCTTACACGATCTCAATGCGTTTTAAGTTATATTTAATTTGCGGTTTCTTGTATAATAAATAATGAGTGTAATGGAATCATCTCTGTACGAAGTTTCATCGATTTTCGTACTTTTGTATAGTTAATATAACATTAATTTGTCTCTTTTAATTGGGTTAATGACACGAAATTATCTCTGTAGTACATTTAAATATCTACGTTTCTCTTTTTTGCTAACATAACATGGCTCATTGAATATCAATCCAACATATATTCATTTATGTATATGTTATGTTGATGAATGTGTATTGGGAATCACACATGTATATATTATTGATTGATGTATACATAAAAATCATACATATGTAGTGTTAGGTTACGCTCGCTGCGTTCATATTGAAACTTGTCATAGAGATAGTGAAATCACACGGATAGCGATATAGGGTATATTGAGTAGATGTAGTTTTGGACAGTCATTTGCATTGTTATTTCTAATACGCCAATTGGGTGGAAACAGTAGACTTTATTGAGTTTTAATATAATGCTAATACCTCTATAAGATGGTATAATTTGTATAATTATCTCTTTCTCTATATAGCTTCTAAATTGTTATTGCCAAAAATTTTAGAATTCTGTATATTAATTAGGATATAAAATATAATTTCGGTGGGTTCTCAATACTTTCTTCCCATATTGACTAACCCATATGATTAATTATTACAGTTTCGAGAATGACTTTTTTTCATACGGTCATCTTCACATTATATTGGTATGAAGTATTAATCTAATACACGGATGGTCCGCGTTGAGGAAGATACATGATCTAAACCGAGGATTTTTTATGTGTTTTATTGCGCTGTAGTATGGTGCTATGCAGACGCATGGCATGACGACAATTCACCCTTTTCAATGATTTTATTTTGGATGCTGGATGTCTGCTTTCCGGTGCCAGCCCAAATAGAGTACGCTCCCATAGTGTAAAATCGGGATAATTATACGACCTCTCATGAACGCTCCACGCCATACTCTGTACCTTTAGATAATCACAATAATGTACGGTCAGAATCAAAAGTTTGAAGTTAACGGCATCATTGACAACACGTCGTCACGCACTTTAGCGAGTTGTGGTGGATGAGGTAAAGGAATAAGTCCGGTTGTGCTTGGAATCGCCACTGAACTTAAAGAATCACGATAGCATACCATGTACCTTTGAGATATAAATACTTATACACCACCTAAGCATCTCATCTATCACTTCCATCTAGCAGAGAATGGTTCCATGAGCAGTTCGTCGCGCACTTCTTTATGACGTCACGCAGATGATTATTTTATTTATTGACACACGTTTGCAATAAACACGCACTATACAACACGATAGAAGTTTCGTGGTGATCTCGTATCATGTATTTTCTCATAACATGTAATTATAGTACATCAATAGAGTAACCTTATACTACGTATATTTAATATGGTTGACTCTTATTTGATGCATGTATAGTGATATATATTGCTAGAATTATATTGAAATTATTTATAATACTTGAACGCAGTTGTATTTAAGTGTACCATCATCTATTCTTCGCGTATTATATTAAATATATATATAGTCACAGGAGACACGAGTTATAATAAGTGAATATTCTGTATTAGTTATATATTAGTATCTCTTAGGTAAAAAGCTTGTTGGTCCAGTTGTTACATCATAAAGTTTTCTGAAGAACTGTAGCGAATGTTAATAATTTATATATGAAGTTTTTGTTTTCTGCCTCAAAAGTCAGTAATAAATAAAATTTGTGTAAGGAGACAAGACATGTGAGAGATATATGATAGTTTGACTATGATGGCTCATCTATCTCTAAGGATTTACTTATTGCATATACTGAAATGTTAGAAGAAGCGTCTAACTGCTATCTTAAATTTCTATTCGCATGTAGTCACATTATAATTACATTATTAATAAGAACTAATTGTGTATTCTAATTATCTTGCTTACTTTTAAGAATATATAGTATAATCCTGGTACTGCTCTCTCAATTATTACATATTTAGTATTATTAATATATATAGTACTAATAATAAAATATGATATAATATTATGTATATATATCTAGTTGATATATATATATATATATAATATTATATATATTCATAATATTATAATAATAATTATATATATAATACTTATCATATTATATATATATAATCTACGCTAATACAAGATTTCTGTATTTGATGTTGATGTTAGCCTTATTCCTTTTACATAGATTTCACAGCATATTTTTATTTAAAAACTTCCCCCTTTATATTGATCTAATGTGTGCTGATTGACAGAGGCTCCTGAACCAATTGGCGGGATTGTTGTTCGTTGGCTCCGACCGAGCCCGAAAGTGTTTTATAAGAAGAAACAACTGTACCAATAAAAAATCATGTTCAGAAAAGTGGTTATTAGATTTCTAAGCTATATGAGTATTTCTTGATGTAAGAGTTATCTTGTGACGCACATATTGTGCTCTGATACGCACATTTTTAAATGAATCGTAGACTGAAATGATCAGCGTCGAAGTCTCAGTATAGTGAATAACATTTAGTGAGTCTCGTATATAGGTCAATACTATCAATCAGAGTGCGTACGTAAAAGGTGCGATACGCTGTTACACAGGTTAATATATGGATTTATATTAATATCCTAGGCGAGAGGATAAATATTAGTTCAATAAGGCACCATCAATTAATTAATATTAATTATGTTTCAACGACATGAATGTCCGAATTTTGATAATGTTCTTATCAAGATAAATTATGGAATATGTATAAGTTCGATTTAAAGGCAAAGTAGTTATATGAGAAGTTAGAAATAATTCATATATACGCAAGCAGATTTAGTTATGGGTTACGCCGCCTTTCGTATTATACATATTTCTACGTCCGTATATGATGCGATTAACTCTTCCTCAGTTTAATTTCACTAGTTTTTCAATCTCAGGGGTAGAATATTAATGAAGAGAAAGTAACGTTACCCTCTCGAAGATTCAGAAAACGGAGTCATGTACGCAAGTTTTTTCAGAATTCGGGGAATTCTAAGATTACGTTCTTTTGAACAATATATATCTATCGATGAGAAACCACATCGCGAGACAGATTCCTTCCAGCAGTTATTCAAAGACAATTACAACGGGATATTTGGGTTTGAGTGAGAAAGACGATCTATATTTAAAATAGGTACATGGCTGGAGAATTATTAAGAATGGAAGCAGAATAAAGATTTTGATACTGACGTCTCCGGTAATCTGTTATGGTGTCGACTCGTCGGGTAGGAGTTAAATGGATTCGGTTCGTTTAGGTTTTTACACTTTACGCTTCGTCGTAGGACGGCATGAAGCGAATATATATATAAGGAAGAAAATATGAAGAATAAAAAAATTAAATATATTTGAATAAAATAAATAAATTTTGCAAAATAATACCAAATTTTGGATCAAGATCAGTTATACTTCCCGAAGCGAGATAATGTTCAGATGGATCGATTGCGATATGCTCAGAAGCTATCGTATTGCCGTAGTTTTTGTATTAAATATAGAAGACTTGGTCAGATAGCAATGAATAGTAATTTAAGGAAAATAATTATATTCTTAATCACATTATAACATATTAAACTAATAAGAGGGTAAACCAAATTATAATTGATATCCCTTTCAACAATACCGTTCGCCTAACCTGCATGCGAAATATCGTAAACAAATTCGGGCTCTTGCTGGTATTATCCATAATTTTCCTTCTCTCATATAGATAACATGCGACAATATTTTTAGTATCAGTTCTCGAAGAAATTTTGAAGATATTTCGTCTTGGAGGGAGCACTTTGAAATATCACTCTAAAATTGTTATTCCACACATGGAAGCTAGATATTATCAATAAAACAAAGAAAAATGATTTATATATATATTATGCATATATACATATATATTAATATACCCTCTGATAAGTAGTCCTCTCTCTAATATTATTTTATATATACTAATTTTAGTATATATTTAAATTTTACTGAGAAGATTTTGTATATATCATTTAGAATATTTCTATATGAGATATAATAATATGATACAATCAATATTAGATACTTATTTTAATTTTTATTCTATTGACTACTATTATATATTATTTATTTAGTATTAATATATGGTAAAATATATATATATATAAATTAATATAAGTGATACCATAAATATTAATTATATTATTATTTTATATGTATACTTATGAGATTAATATAATATATTATTATAATTATATATAATAATTATATATATTTGGGAGATAGGATTATGGGGTTGGAATAAACTCTCTGGATATCTTTTTCAGTTCTTATAAACTGAATCGATTATTAATGGAGACGAGACAGCTCGTGCCCTGACTTCTCTACTCAGCTTGCTCCATCTCAATATCCTACTTACGAAAAAGTATCAGTCCACATTGCAAAAATACGATTATTAGCTTCATCTACAAAAGTACTATTATGTAAATTATTTGAGTTGTCATCACGATCGATAAATACTCCAATCTTGTCGCTCTTTTAGTTCAGTAAGTACGCTCAGGTATAAATTTAACTAAGCAATATTCCTGGCTCATATAAGTTTTCCCAAAGTTTAAAGTGAAAAGTAAGTCCTTCATTTTCGATATAATAACACCTACATTGTTAGTAATGCTGTATCTGAGAAAAAATAAATATACTCTCTTTTATCGCCACAAGCGAGTAGTCCATGCCTAACTACGTAGCATACGAGTTAATTATATAAATATATATAACTATGACGCCTATTTTATAATTTTATATAATATATTAATATATATATATATATTATTTATTATTAATATCTTATATTATTTATTATATATATACTATACTATATATATATATTATATAATTTATATATATTAGATTTATAAATAATTAATTTTTGAAATGCAAATATCTTTAAATTAAAAGCATATATAAATAATTATTTTTGAATATATTTGTGTTTGAGAAATCAATCTTTGCCATTTTACCTTGAACCCTACCATAGTATTAATTTAATATTTTAAATATTATATATATGTCATTTCTTAAAATCTTTTAAATGCAAGTTGACAAGAAAAGATTTAACCGACAGCGTGTTCAAAGTAGTTAATCGAGTACGGAGGAATGTTCCTACTAGAACTTCCTACTTGGCTATTTTGATATCAGCGTGTATGACTTGAATCGTCGTTAGCCGCTCCTGTTTTTACACTTAAAATATTGCAACAAAAAAACGTCAATTCTACTACTTTTGTTTCCAATCACGTACTCCAGTATGTATTATATTTAAAAACTTTAGAATATACATAATATAAACATTTAAATGAATTTCATATTAATGTACCAAATACGGACTAGTACGATTTTGTTTGGAGGGCTAGCATTCACAATATTGTGACGTCATCAGGGAGATGATGCCTTGACAATGAAAATAGCTTATGTAACTAATATTATTAATATAAATATTTACTTATTTAAAGTTATTAATTTATAATTTATTAGAAATACAATGAGAAAAAAACTAGTTTGTCCAATATTCTAATTTTGGGCAAGTGTATATCATAACTAGCAACTTGCACTACAGAAATTTCCTTCGATAACGAAAACTTTATTTACCTCAATTTGTAAGCACAACCAATTTCCAGCTAAAAAATTTCTTCTGATGAAAAATATGACAATGTCGGAAAATTGTTGTCAAAAAATCTCGAAATTTCAATGAAGTATCATTTAGAAGAAAAAATTCATAGCTTCCTGACATCTTCAGACAGCATACAATTCCAAGATGGCTGACTTTTCTTCAGACCCAGACAATAGAAAATCCACATACAAAATTTTTTTTTCACGATCGCCACTCTTTTCAAAAAGAGAATCAAAAACACAAAACTGAGCCACTTTTTTAATATAAAAGTCCTAGTCACGATCGACACTTTCTATACGCTGTTTCTTAGAATTACAACGCTGGGTTGTTTACAATTGACCCTTTTGACTAGAAGATTGCAGGTTATAAAATAGGACAGAGAATTTGTGGAGGAGAGCCTTTCTATCGTCTTAAGAATTACCAGCAAGAACATCAATGGAGAGAATAGAAGTAGCGGGTCTTAATAACACTCAAGTTATTTATTAAATTTACTTAAAAAACTTATTTCATCAAAATGTAATATATATATATATATATATCCTTTCTTCAATAAAATATTTGTCAGCTTATAATCAATTTCAATTTCCTCATAAATAAATAAGTGTCATAACTTTCATTGTCATATCCTTAAATTATAAATTTATACATATAATCTTCAATGTGAATAATAATAATCAGAATGTATAATCTTGTAGAACAATTTACAAAGTTGAGAAATAATGTATTTGCAGAATGAGAGCATTGAGGAGGGAGTTAAAATGGATTCAATACACACTTTACCTGTATGCTTGATATAGTTCAGACATAAATAAATATTGAAACAGCAATATTTATGGAACGTAATTCTTTTATAAAATATATTCTTCACAGAATCAAATAGTCTTTTAGACATCTACGAAATCACTTAGAATACACAATTCACAGTTTATCGAATAAATAGAATTATTACGCTCTTGCGTAAGAAGAAATATTATCAAATATTATTTAAAAATGAGAATCTCACTTGCTAGAGAAATAAAATATATTCTAAGAAATCTTCACTTCACAAAAATATGAATGTTAGAATAATAAGTCACTTCACATTTCAAAATATAAATAGTCACTGTACCGTAGCCTAACAAACTGCTAGATATAAAGAATAAACTCCACGCTCCTCAGTCAAGCGGATCACGCTGAACTCCATCACTCGCTCTCAATAGACATGCCTCACTATCATCTGCTGTTTGCGCGTCTTTATACAATCGTCGCTTGCAGACTCTACCAAAACTTTAAACAACACATCTACGATTATTATTCTCTTTTGGTTTTTAGGAAGTCTATCGGAGCGAATGTATTTATAACAGAAGGAATACATTTGCCCGTATAGAATACTCCCCCTTCCTAGATAATGAACTTCTTTAAAAACTCTACTCGTTTGAATACAAATGAGTTCAGTAAAAACAAAAGGAATAACATACTATTTAGACTTTATTTACATAACATATGAACTATAACTAATATTTATCAACGCAAAAAATATTTTCTCAATTCTTCTCACCTCACCGAAATCTTTTCCATTTTTAGATTTATGTACAGGACGGTCAAGGGTCTTATGATAAAATAAATTTTTTTTAAAAATAAAATAATAATATACATACTATAAACATCTTTACATTCCATCCAACCATGTACTTAAATGTAACAACGTTAGAGCAGACCATATAGGACAAGACGAATACCCTTGACAGAGAGCTTCCTCATCTTTAATTGCAAGAACCGGTCCATGAGCAACAAGGAAGGAGATTGAACGAATCATCATTACGAGGTGTACTATGCATCGGCAATAGTTTTCTACTCGAACGAAGAATTTTTGGACTCTGGTCCCTCGGACCTCGGAAATGCTGATGTGGATGGTAACTTTCATCGGAATGATCGGAATTATCGAAATGATCAGAGTCTGACCTTGACCTATTCGAACTTACATTATTTGAACTTTCATTTGAATCCTGAAAACCTGAAAACGGAGAATTCGAAGTACTTTCGGAATTAAAAGTTTGATCATTTGGACTGTTTTGTATTATAGGATTAGAAAGATTTGGAATGGAATTCCTTTTTATAGGATCTCTAAATGACGGTTTGAATAATTTGATCATTATATAGGTAATATACATACTATGCAAATTTCGTGTGTACTGAATTGGAAAAATGACATTTTCAACTTCCATCTTCTGACTCATCACACGAATCTATCTGTACATTTTCATTTTCTATCATTATTAAAATGAACCTTTTTGAAATACTTAAGATTAGGAAATTTTACATTGATTCTTACAGGAGGCATTTTCATTTCTTTTGGCTCTGCCACAACTTTAAAATTATCACTATGTACAGCAATTTCGCGACCAGAGTTAAGACATTACAAAATAAAACGGTTGCGCCCTAGAATCCCTATAACTCTGTACGGACCTTGCCAACGCTTCGCGAGTTTTTTCGGCAGCCCAATAGGTTTAATAGCTAAAATATAAACTCTACAACCTATCTCTATGTTTCGTTCTAAAGCTTTATTACGTTGTCTATTGACAAATTTTTGGGTTTCATTCTCCAAATTTTCTTTGGCAATTTCTCGAATAAAATTAGTTCTAACGGTAAGATCTCTAAGATCTTCATGAGTAGGACAATATTCTTTGTCAGGATGAGAAAATGGAGTGATATAATTGTCTATATCGTACGGCAATCGTTTGCAGTAGCCGTGCAATACGTAGTGCG
>JABUQX010038511.1:0-15000 GCA_015478945.1 Trachelipus rathkii
AAGAGCTAAAGAATTATGAAAGTCTAAAAAGAGCTTTGTTAGTGAGGTACGGTCTCACTGAAAGTGGATACGGCGCCAAGTACAAGAACATGAGTCCTACGGAGGATGATAACCCCAGGGTGTACTTACAAAAGATAATTGAAGCTCTGAAGAAGTGGATTACCGCAGCGAACGTAACGATGACACCAGAAGATCTCATTGAGTTTTTCTCAGTTGACAAGTATTTAAATACTGTCCCGAAAAAACTCGCTACTGATAAAAAGGGGGAACAAAGAAGAAAATACTTCGGAGGAGATTATAGTGTTAGTTCAGAGGGAATATATGGAAGCTCATCTTAATAGTTCGTAACACAACAGTCCACACAGATCAAATCACTGCGATAAAAGCATCAAAACAATTAATAATAATTTTAGATAGAGATGGCAGTGGTTACTCTACGCGTGTAAATCATAAAGTAGTGACCACAACCTACATCAAGGGCCAAACAATGAAGGTAAAGATCAGATAGCGAGAGCGGCGACAGACAGAATATGTCGCAGTATGCCTGAGACCAGGGCGTGATCACGTGCTACAATGTGTCTAGAGGAAGGGCGACCTCGCCTAAGACTGTAGAGCCTCCATATGTTATCACAGAGTGGTATGAGGAAAAGATTCAGGCAAACAGAAGGAGAAGTAAAGAGGCAGCGGGAAGCATCCGGAGTCTCTGAGAGCGGCCAATAAAGTCCTGAATAGTTCAGGTGAAGAGCCGATCTCCTGAATGAAGTAGAGAAGGTGGAAATGACAAGTTGTCAACACCTACCTGTAAACTTATGACGGATGAATGCTATCAAGTCAAATCTCCGAGATACTGTATTGTAATGTAGTAGTTTTGCGAGAGAAATTCGTACCTAAAGGTGTTATGTTGAGACAACATGAAGATAAGTAATTGCTGGACGGTACGGTCGATAAGAAAGCTCCTCTGTCGAGCCATAGATGTGATTAGTCTTATTAGTTGTGGTAGAACGACTCGCTAGCATGCTGCCCGGAGGTCGTCTATGATTTAGTCATTGGGAATGTCAAAGGTGCATTACCCCTGAGTCAGCCTAACCTCGCATGGGAGTCGGCTGTGTGTCGAGGTCCTCGTAAAGTAGAGGACGAGCATAACCATAAGAAGTTTTTGCTATTCCATCGCCGAGAACGCTGAGGAGAGTTCTCAGGAAGAATCTATTTCAGGCAAATCATATTGGAATGGCCGAGTTATGGAGGTGGAAGAATTCTTACAGAGGGAAAACCGTCAGTACCACGATCTGTTGGACGTCAATAAAGAGATGTGACGACAACTGCGGAGCATCACTGAATGTGATGATGGGTCCCAATGTTCTTAAGGGTGAAAGTTCAGGAAAGAAGTAATTATGTCTTACAAAAACACTGAAAACGTGAAGAAGGTGTACAGGAGGTACGGGATGTCCAGGTGAATCGATTTGAAGAGAAGTACATAGTTGATCTGATGCAAACAGATTCGTAATAACGAAGATGGTGAGATCACTGAGAAGTGATGTAGCCGCTTCACACACAAAATTCGGAGAGAAGAATTGTGTAAGTGTGGCCGCTCAGAAGAGCAGAATAGCTCATGTGAAGGATATACAGGAACTGTATAGTGATTGGGAGACTTTTAAAAAGTTAAGCAAAAAAGAGACGAATATTACTCTGCAGAGGAATATGGAGGGCAGTAGAAAGGGAGAACAGTATGTAGTAAAGAAAGGGGATGTTATTAAGATGAGTTATGGAAAACTGCAGGAGAGATTTTTACTTTGTTGTTACCAAAAGAGTATAATGGAGTAGTAGTTAATGAAAGGTGCACAATGATGAATTCTTCGGTGGTCTGCAAGGGAGTTAAGAACAGAAGACAATGGGTAAAATTGCCCAACAGTTTTATTGGCCAAATATGTTGGATGAACAAAAATTTGTTACAAACTTCTACGTATACGGGTGTAACGGGTATAGGAAAAGTAATTTTTCCTGTTAATGGTGAAATTACTTTACAATTAAAACTTTCCAATGAATTCACCACCTCACCAAATACTTTTGTGGTGGTGGATGATAATGTGACAGGATATGATGTTATCTTCGGATATAATTTGTTGAAGAAGGACTGCACAGAAGTTACAGAAGCTTGGTATAATATTTTTCATGAGGTTTGGGGGTGCGAAAGGGAAATACTCAGTGACGATGGTCGTCAGTTGTACATTGATTTAAGTGAGGGATTGTGACGAATGATGCTTAACAATAAGCAGAAGTTTTCCAGTCATATACAACCCATGAAGTCAAGGCCTCACAGAAAAATTCAACGGTACCCTGAAACGAATGCTCAGAAGGATGTGCAGTGAGCAAGTAAGGAAATGGCACAAGTTCTTAGAGCCACTATTGTTTGCATATAGGGAGGCTCCACAGGATTCTCTCCATTCGAGCTCCTGTATGGAAGGACTGTGCGAGGTTCAATGCAAATTTTGCATGAAATTTGGGCAGGAGATATCAAGTCGCTGAAGAGGCAAGGGTCAACATAGCAGGGTATGTTTTTGACTTGCAAGAGAGGGCTGAAATGAAGACTCTAAAGTTGGCTAAGGAAAATTGGTAAGCGCGAGAGATTGTACAGAAGAGATATTAGGAGAAAGGCGGCGGAGAGACGGCGAACGCTGAAAGGTAGAGATAGCATCTCGTCGGTCGGCTAGGACGCGGACTTCTAACGAATAGGATGCGAGAAGAGGGGGCGGGCGCAGTGACCCAGGTGTGTGGGAGTTGTGTGGTAAGATAAGCTGAGTAAGATGCCCAAGTTGGTGATGGTGATAAAGTACGGTATCACAGTCAATCTGCGTAAAGAAGATAATAGTTGTGAGGAGAGGGAGTGGAAGGAAGAAAGAAGAAGAAAGATGAAGGAAAAAACATCAGGGGAATATAGGTGCTTCGTGCGGTGATCTTAGAGAAAAAAACACTCCGAAACCGAAGAGAAACATCAACTTTTCAGTGATATGATCCTAGCGATGGATACAGAAAGGAGAGGGTTGTCCGACACGTAAGATCAGTAGAATAACGATTCTATGAGGAGAGAAGTTAATGGAGATCTATAGAAAAGCATGAAAGATTTTTTATCAGACAGTGCCTGGCACCGGGCGTTAGAATGTTACATATGCAATTGGACCTATGAGATGATACGCCCATCAGACTGAGCCATATGAAGTATACCTGCACGACGCGGGACGGAAACTGAGAAGGAGACAGATAAAATGATACGAATGGGGTATCATTGTTTCCCTCCACGTCGCCATATCTCAAGCCGCCAAAGTGGTCGTTGTCCAAAAGGACGGACGTAAAAGGGTATGCTCGTATTACTAGGGCCTGTAAATAGGATAAGGTCTTCGAATCTGAGCCATGACCACGACGCCAGACATTTATTCAGCCAAGTTTGCCAAGGATATAGGCTTTATACAAAACTTGACCTAGCCAAGGGCTACTGGCAAATCAAATAAAGCCTGAGGACTGCCATTAAACCGGTTTTTCAACCGAAGATGGCATTTTCATTACCTCAAACTGCGCATTCGGTATGGTAATGCCTGTGCGCCGCTGTGTGATGGTCAATGCGCATGAGAATTCATGATGGACATTACCGATTCGATTTTATATCGATGAATATCATCGTCCATTCCAGAGCTGGCGGTAAGCATACGATTTACGATTGAGACCTGGTTCTACAAAGACTCCAGGAGGAGGGATTCACCATCAGAACCCGACAGAAGTGCGAGTTCGCCTCGTCGAGTGTTGAGTTCTTGGGTCATTATATTGGCAATGGCACGAAAGGATTACATGAAGATAATGTAATCCAAGATTAAGAAGATAGAGCCACCTAAGAATAAAAAGCAAGTATGGTCATTTCTTAAGGCTGCCTGGGTACTACCAGAGGATTTTCAAAAAAACATACTCAATTGCAGTACTTTGACTGATTCTAAAGAAGTAAGGCGTGAGCCAACGAAGATAAGGTGGGAATCCATACATCAGCAGGCGTTCGAAAAGTGTTGAAAGAAGCTTTAAGCTTGAAGACCAATCTCGAAGATGCGCAGACCGATGCAGAAGACATTCACGGCTAGCAGGTGGAATAGCGTCCCGGTCCTTCACTGGGATTATGGTCGCTCCTACAGCGAAGACGGAGGAATTCTTCCATCTATCGCAACGGGAGTGAGAAGTTAGTTCTGCAAACCAACAAGAATTATCACATTTGGGAAGGAGGCGTTAGCGGATTCGTCATGGGCATCAGAAGTTCCGAGCCATACCTCTATGGAAAGGAATTGTCTTCAGTCAGAATCATAGATCCGCTGCGGCTATGTAAACAGAAGAGGTTGAAAACAATAAGGATATGAGGTGGTTTTATAACCTTCAAAGCTTTCAGGTTTATCCCAACCATATTAGTCGGGAAAGGATAACGTCATAAGCTGACACCTTAAGAGAATCGTATGCCGATGATACATTGGGTTTGTCTTCAGAAGCCTCTAACAGAAAAGAAGTGAGCGCTGTGAAAATGAAAAAATGCGTGACTTATCTTGTAGATATAAAAGCAAACTCTACAGTTGGCAACTATGATTATACGGACAAGAAGAGTATGCAGTGGTACTGAGTATATAAATTGTTTCAGTTTATTTGATTTTAAAATAGAGGTACGTATTGCTATTGCAATATTATTTATTTCGTTTTTGTCTTAATATAACCTAATGTATTGCTGCAAGGCCGTCAAACCACTGTAGATATGTTTGTATTGTAAGGGAAACAATTACCATGAGAATCATCTTTTAAACTTATTTAAATGATAATAAGTATTTAGTCTGTGGGTAAAATTAGTATTGATTATTATTTAATTATTAATATTATTATTATTATTTAATCTTTTTAAAGCGAATTGCGAAGGGATATTGCGTATTACTTTATATATATAAATGGTTTTATATATATATACATTAGTATTTAATATTGAATTAATGATTTTTGTTGAGGTGTGGAAATCTCCTATCTTCGATTTCCCGTTAGTTCTTATCTGATTGAATGAAAGATTGTCATTTCTTGAGATGTAGTATGATATTAAAGGAATCCATCACGCCTTCCTTCAGATGTCTTGTATATATTTTTTTTTTAACTAAATAGTTATATACAGTATGATAATCATTTTACTTGCTGTTTTTAAGGATTGTGATTCGTTAAGAGGCATAATCTATATTACTTAAATTCATATAAAAAATAAAAATAAGAATAATTTTCTGTCTTTCGGCTTTTCATTGTTGTTTAAACTAAAGTTGTCTTATAGTTGGTACGCGTACAAATGCCTCGTATGTCTCGATCAATTTTTATTATATGTTATAGTTTGTGTATTTTTGTAACCAAGAAGTGCTTTATTTTGTGTTATATTACAAATCCTATGTTAATATATGATGATCAAACTTGCCGCCATTATGGGCGGCTACAACTACTTTTGCCTTTTTCTTCTTTTCTGAAAAGTCCATTATAAAATCAATGAATTGATTTACAGGAGATTTTTCATCTTCTATTTTAAACGTTGTTGTACGTGGACCACAATGATTACATACATTCTCCCCTTCCTTGTCTGTGCATTTCTCACATATCATTTGGCACACTAATAAATATGATTGTAACTTTATTTTTCTTCGTCCGCAATTAAAATATTGTGGTGATTAATATAAAACAATTGTAAGTTTGATATATATTTATTAACATATGGTTAATGTTTGTATTCACAATTTTTTGTTTGCAACAAGGATTTTATTTAATCACTAATAGCCAACTCTTTGTGCATTAAGCAGAAACAGTTATAGTAAAATAGTCAGGCTGATCCTTTATCACTTGTAAAATTTTCCGAATCGATGTTCCTTGTGAAGTTCAAATTCTGATAATTTTGAAGCAAAATCAAACTTAAGTATTACTCTGAGAAAGCAATTTAAGTCTATGTATTTTGTTGTTATGTTTTTATTTAGTTATAATCACATTTTTGAACATAAAGTTTACATATTTTATATAACCTACTTTTATGGCGAGGAATCTGTATAAATTTAAAATGTTAGAGCATTTTGTTATAAGTTTAACAAGTGGTTTGCAATTAACGTTTATAGAAGCTAATAATGTCACATAGAGTTTACAGAAAAAATGTCGTTATCTATCAATGGCAAGAGGTATATTGAAAGGCATAAAAATATTAATAACATTTGGTACTGAAGTTCTATCGCATCGGTGCGCAGGTAGTAAGATATCTGTGGACCATCTAATTACAGTGTACATGGATGCAATAAACTTGTGTTTGTATAAAGCGTACGTATTCATTTTTTTTATTAAAGTTATTTTAATTGATTCTGTGAGTTTCTTGTGTTTCCAAAGGTAGTTTACTTCTTATTTATTCAAATATCAGATAGCTATTATTTTAGGTCTTAAAGACATTTGATTTCATGATCAAACATTGATGCATAAACAAGGTAATCCATTGATAACAGAGTAATTATTGACTGGACGGTTTCATAAAAGCAAACGACACCCGATTTCAAAGCGCGTTGTTTCACTGTAAGACTTCAGTGAGAGGCGTGGTGGTTTTGAGTATTACAAATTGCATTGTAGTATGCCAGGCCGGTAACTCATTGACGGAGGTCTGAATACTGAGTACGATTAATAGGTTTGGAGAATCTTAGAAGTGTTAGTTGGGGATTTTCCTTGGTCACGGGGGCCTGGCCAAGGAAATTGTATTATCCTGTCTAGAAAGGATAAGTTTATGAATCATATGAATGTAATATCTTTTCAACGCACTCCATTACATGATTATTATTATTGATTATTATTACTGTATTTATAATTATTATTATTTTTTTTATTTTATTATTAGAATTGAGTAGTAGTAGTGTAGTAGTAGTAGTAGTAGTAGTAGAGATATTTTTTCCTTTTCTCTTTCTCTACTATACAAAAGTCTCATTTATCCTTGTATGGAATACCGAATATATATATATATATATATATATATATATATATATATATATATTATATATATATATATATAATATATATATATATATATATATATATATATGATATATATATATATATTATATATATATATATATTATATAATATATATATATATATATGTGTGTGTCTGTGTGTAATTTTAATTCCTGCTGCCAATTTTAAAGCAGCATTTGTTATGATAATGACAATTGTGAAAAATTTGACCTGTATGATTATTATTATTATTATTATTATTATTATTATTATTATTATTATTATTATTATTATTATTATTATTATTATTATTATTATTATTATTATTTTATTAAGTAGTAGTAGTAGTAGTAGTAGTAGTAGTAGTAGTAGTAGTAATTCAACATTCTCAACGACCTTGAACAGATCAATAGGGAACCTTTACATATTCAGGATGATTCTAAAAAAATCTTGGACATTTTTTACACGTGCTTTTCCAGTAGTCTATCTAGCCATGAATACGTAATTTCTGCATATAGTGGTAAATCTGACGACAATCTTATGACTGTTAATTTTAAAACTTTCTCTACAAAAGTTCCATTCATCACGATACGCATCTTTTGGGACTGTAATTAATCAGACTCATTGGTGGCTTTGCGCTGTTTATAAGCCAACTGTCCTTAAAGGAACTTTTTTCACTCCGAAGATGCTCCCGTCTCCGCAGAAGAGCAGAGAGCCGTAATCGATGATTCCTTCTATGACTCTAAAATTAGTAATGGAACGATTAATCGTTATCGTCATCGTCATCGGCAAAATCGGCATATTTTTCTCAATCGTCATCGTCATCGTTAATTAAGTGAGGAAATATTACACCAGAAACTGGAGAAAGATTATGTTTCTGCGTTATAATATAAGAGCTCTAAATTTAAAATACTAGAATTTTGAATTTCTGTCCATATTCTCCCATATGAAAATTTTTTAAAATTAATGTTTTGAAGATACTTTCTATATATTAAAATTACATAAAATATTAAGTTGAAATATAAGGAGCATGAATGAGTTTAATATTAAATAAATCATTACACTGGTCAACAACATTTTTCTGGCATGTTTTCCAACGTTTTTAGGGTAATTCTGGGGTGCTGATTCCAAATCTCATCGGTTTTCGTCTATCACATCAGGTTTTTGATATCATATATTGCAGTTTCAAATAAACAGCAAATTTATGATAATTTTTTGAAGAGCTGAACAGACTTGCAGGCAAGAATAAGGAAAGATACAATATACAATTATAATGAAAAATACATTTAATGATCCGTAGCACAAATTTGTGAAAGTGAATGCTTATTACCATTTTAGAATTGACACGTGAAATTAAGGAAAATATGTACAAAAATGTAAATTGACAATAGTGTTATTACATTTGCATAAACGACCTCTTCTTTGACGATCTCCGATGTACAGCTTGTGGAATGTCTCTCATCAAGGACCAGCAGTAATCTGCCAGTGTCCCATCAGCCTTGGTAGCGTTCTTTCATAATTTTAATGCATTGATGAAAGCGTTCATCTTGCTCTTCGCTCAAGTGACCCAAGTTCTCTGGAAAGTCATCCAAGTAACTATGTGAATAGTGAACTTTGATGCTCATTCTACATCCAAGTGCTTGGAAATTCAAGAACAGCTCCTCCACAATCTCTCGGTAGTTGTTCGCTCTCATGTTTTCAAGGAAATTCCGTACCCCATCAGAGAATGAATTCCAAACTCTAGCCTCTGCCGCAGTCATTGTTGTAACAAAGTGTGGATCCCTGGTAAGTTTTCTTATTTGAGGGCCATCAAATATTCCTGCCTTTTCCTTCTCGGCAGTGACTTGGAAAGATTGAAAAAATATAGCTGAAGCAGTCTCTAGTGTGATCAAGAGCTTTGACGAATTGCTTCATTAACCCAAGTTTTATTTATGTTCAGTGTTGGAAATACAATTTTATTCCTATGAATCAGAGGCCCATTCTAGATGTTCTTGTCACCAGGCGTCAAACTGATTTTTGGTGGCCAGGTCTTTGTCACCCAGTGTTCTAATGTAGCCCTAATGTCCCAGTAGCATAGGAAACAAGGGTATTTGGTGTAACCTTCTTGCTGCTCCAGCTGAAAATTAATCATTTTCAAATCCACACAAATTAACCATCCATGAAGATGTTATTGCAATCTATCCAGAATTTTCTTGATGTTGGCATACTCTTCTTTCATGTGTACAGAGTGTTCCATTGGGATTGAGCCATATATATTTCTGTTGTGCGGTAACACATATTTCAAACTTCTTTTACTACTGTCAATAAAAAGTCTCCATTCACTACAATCATATGTGAACAGTCCCATATTGAGAAAAATTCCTTCAACATCATCACAATAAACAAGTTGACCATCTGAATGGAAATACTTTCGCAGTGCTGCTTCTCTGTTGTGATAAAAGGAGACACTATGTCAGGTCTGAGTATTCCTTTATCTTTCAGCCTGGAAGCCATCAATTCAGCAGACTGCTTTGGCAAATACAAATCTCTTTCCAGATCATTCAATTCAGGCTGACTAAACTAGCAATTTTATCAGAATCTGAAACAGATGGCGTATATTCGGTCAGAGCATCATCCTCATCATCTGCAGAAGAAGGTAAACTTATATTTTCAACATCAATCTCCGGTAGCTCGGTAAATACAGGCACAGGTATTTCCTCACAGTGTTCAACTGGTCGTTTGGAAGATGGGATATTTGGGTATTGTAAGTGGTGTTTGTTTGTCTTATTGAAACATTCATTGACAAGGCAGAAGTAGAAGTCATCCAAATGGTTTGTTAGTTCTCTCCAAACCATTGGCACACCAAATCTCAGCTTAGCATTCTTTCCTTTAGACCATGATTGCATAGTTTCAACACACGTTTTGCTCACTTTGTGAGTAGCCCAATATTTGTCTTGATCTCCCAGTCCTACTCTAAAGTAAGCAAGCGACGCCCTCTTGACAAAGATATTAATGTTGCGCCTTTGATCCTGCAAAATGAAGCTCCCACAGATGTTTCACTTTTTCAAAAATTTAATCATTCCAAAAAGTGAAATATTGATATTTTTTTTTCTACTTATCCGATCAACATCAAATTTTCAGAGCTTTTATAGTCGGGCGAGCGAGATACACCTTTTTTACTTAGATAATTTTTTTGTATACTCAAAAGAAAATTTTTTAAAAATTTCCCAAAATTATTTTTTTGAAAATTTGTTCCAAGAAAAAATCAAAAACTAATGCATATACAAAGAAATTATCTAAGTAAAAATGAGCCTCTCCCCCGACTACATATGTCCTTAAAATTTCATCCACTTCGCCCGAACAGGAAAAAAAATTATCGCAATTTTTCATTTCAAAATCCAAAAAAAGTGGGTTTGGAAATTGGACAACGCTCAGCACAAAACTCAAAAAATCGAAAATATTCTATGTGACTATTGTAGGTAATGGACCCATCTATGCATATTTCAAGTTTGAAGTCATTTTGGAAAAAAATTCTGGAAGTTGATACGAAGAATGTCAAAAACATGGGTTTTGAAAAATTGAAAATTTTGAAAGAATGACTACAGACACAGAAAAACAATGAAAACAAACGTTTAGAGGGCAAAAAAAAGCTACAGTTTGATGTTTTTTTATATATAATCGTATAATATATATATATATATATATATATATATAATTTATATATATTATATATATATTATATATATATATATATATATATATATATACACATATATATTATATAACATATATTATATATATTTTGTTTTATTACATATTTCTCCTTTTTTCCTACTTAGCATTGAAATTTTTATCCAGTAATGATAAAAATCTTTCTTACTTCTAAAGATAAAAGTCTTTAATTATATTAAGTTATATATTTCCTTAAGAAAATCATGTCAACTAAACCAAATCGAAACACCCCCATGTACTTGAATATTTTATTCACTCTGAAGATAAAAGTACTTACATTTGCCCATATGAAATAGTTAACACAGTTGATGGGAAACAGTTAGTTCGATCGTGCTTAAAAGAGTATTTTGAACCACCAATTACTTATTGGGGTCATAATGCATCTACTGAATCCTTTAAATTAATGCGACATTTAAAACGCTCTCATCCAGCATTGTCAATTGTTTAAAAAGAATATGGGAAGCAAATGCTGTTCAGATAACCTTTATTTTCAAAAACTCAAGACTGAGTGGATACTTTTTCAATTGTCAAAAACTTGCTCTATGTCGAGTGGAAAACTTAAAATATAATTGATTATAATGGTTGTTAAAGATAGTGAAACATTAGTTTTTTTTTGAAAGACTAGGATTTAAAGCATTGTGTGGAGACATGGTTTCGAAACTAGAAGTCCCATTAGACCGGGGAAATATTCGTAAAATAGTTCTAGCAGAAGCGGATAAGCAAAAAAAAAAAATTAAAAATTGCTTAAAGGGATGCCTCGTGCATTTAAAAATGGATGCTTGCGCAAGGGAAAAGCTAAATTACTCTGCTTTTAATATTACATATGTGGATGAAAATAAAAACAATATTACTAAAACACTAGCAATAAGAGATACCAAATTGCAACATTTCAGCTAATATATCCAAGAACTTGTTATTTACGTTTTAATAGAATTCGAAATAATAAGAGGCATGTATTTAGTTTGGTTACGGATAGCACATCAAACATGATCAGTACGATTGAAAAATTAAATAAGGGCAATGAGGATGAGGAACAGGAAGCTGAAAATGTGATTCTGATTTTATTGAATGTCAAAACGAAGAAGTAATAGTTGTTTTCAGAATGAACTTGATAAAACTGTGATAAGACAATGTTCCGATGACGCTAACAATTGCACACATGTGGTGTGGAGTTCATACTTTACGTTAGCAGTACGATTGTCTCTGCAATACTCATACAGAAAGTTTTATAAGCAAGGCGAGACAAATAGCAAAAGCAGCACGTACCCTAAAATTAATGAAAGTTCTAAAGCATCAAGCCGGAAAAGTGGCAATCTTAGATCAAGAGACAAAATGGGGAAGCACATATCTTATGCACGAAAGGCTTCTGAAACTGAAAACTATATTAGTATGATGACTGCCGGTACTCCTGAACCTTCTCTCTCGATAGTCAGTGGGAACGAATCGAAATGCTCAAATAATTATTAAAAAACGCATACTTTACATCCAAAAATATTCAATCAGAAGACTTGACTGCAGGAAATATTTTATAGAGAAGGTATTCTAGCAAATGACATAAAAAATTCCATGGAAAGAAGAGAAAGAATGTTAACTGAAAACAAAATATTTTTGTCGGCCATCTTTGTTGATCCACAGTTCAGAATCTTACTTTAGAACTGAGATCTGATATTAGAACTAGAATGCTCTTTGTGAACTAGGACTTAAAATGAAAGACACTAACAAGTAGAAATCTGGGTCGGAGTCAGATGGTTCAACATTTTCAGGAATCCTCCCTTGTGGTATCTTGTCAGATGAAGATGAAGAAGTCAAATTTCACAATCAATGAGACAAACTGGAGCATGCAGAAAAGCGATTGTAAAAAGACAATCTACAATTAAAAGACCTTCAACATAAAAATCCTCTAAAAATTACAAAGTAGAATTCCATAAGGTATTAGATGAAATAATGAAAATCGACCGGAAATCAAAGTTAACAGTTAAGAGGCAATTCCTAGCTATCCTAAAATTATGCAAGATGTGGCTTACACAATACACCTTTGCCTCCTATTCAAGTGAATGTTGAGAGCTTATTTTCTGCTTTAAAAATAATAAAATCGAATCTAAGGATATCGTTATAGGAGGATTTTATTGAAGAAGTTTAATTTTTAAGAAAATTGTTTTGAATAAATTTATATTACATATGCTCAGGCAGTTCAAAGAGAAATTATTTTAATAAAATTATATATATATATATATATATATATATATATAATATATATAATATATATATATATATATATATATATATATATATATATATATATATATATATATATATATATATATATATATATATATTTTTTTTAATATAATATATATATATATATTGATGTCATTTGGAAGTGCGCAGAACACGTCGTCTAATTTGCATTGACTTACCTGAATTACAAGTTTATCTCCTTTGAAGTATGACCCTTGGGAGGTTACACAGCGGTTCCAACGTTTCTTCCACTGTTCATAGCAGTACCGGAAGTCATTTTCTAGAGGTGTGTTTAGTTCACGTGTTACAGTATTTTTTGTTTTCCATCGTCCCAAAATGATGACTTTTCAACTTCCTTTTCAACTTAGGGAAGAGGTAGAAATCGCACGGAGCTATATCTGGGGCTGTGTGGAGGATGTGGAAGTACTTGAATGTTTTTTCTTTGCCAGAAATTCTATAATTGAGAGCGCAGTGTAAGATGGCGCATAATCGTGGTGAAGCACCCAATCATCTGCAATGGTCTTGTTTGATTAGCTGAACTCGTTTTCAAAGTAGTTTCCAAGAAATCTTTGTAAAAGACGCGATTAACTGTTGTCTGGAAGGTAAAAATTCTTGTGCACAATAAATAACGAACTGTCGAAAATAAAACAATAATCAGTATTTTCACCTTGGACTTGCTCATATGTGCTTTCTTCGACAAGGAGAATTTTTTGTGTGCCATTCCACCTTTGCCGTTTGGTTTCAGGATAGTACTCAAAAAATCCATAATTCATCGCCTGTTATAACTTCATCCAAAAATTGTTCCTCACATTTCGAGTTATTAAGTGAATCTTGACCAATTTTGACCCTGTTTCGCTTTCTGCTCCACAAACAAGTCTTTCGGCACTAGTTTTGCACATATTTTTTGCGATTGTGCAAAATGGTTCGTTAAAATTCTAATGACCTGCATTTTATCCAAACCAGTTTCTTCTGCCAACCACTCTGATACTGAACCGGCGGTCTCTCTCCATCACAGCTCTAACAACTCCACATTTTCATCGTTGTTGACGATTGGTCTTCCACAACGAGGGGTCGTCTTCTTCAACATTTTCTCGGCCCTCTTTTGAAAGCTTTGTGCCACTTAAAAACCATAGTTCTTGATAGAGTGGCATCCCCAAAAGCTTCGTTTAAAGAAGTAAATGTCTCAGTGCGCAGACTTGTTAGTTTCACACAAAATTTGATTAGCGTATACCGCTGTTCAATATTTACCTGCATCACAAAAACGTAACGAGGATAGAAAACACGTCCATACACAAAAAGATGTAGTGCAAAAAATGTAACGAGGTTAGAACATACGCCCATACATAAACAGATGTAGTGCAAGACTGACTTTATAAATATGGTTAAAACTGGTATGGATATGTAGCCTAGGTAACTAGCTCCCCATTCGTATACGTCACGGAGAAGCTACATTACTGTCATTAATGGGATATTCATTAAACACTTTTGGGACAAAAAAAAAAAACAAAGGAGTATATATATATATGTATATATATATATCTATAATAATATATATATATATATATATATATATATATATATATATATATATATATATATATATATATATATATATATATATATATATATATATATATATATATATATATTTTCTTTTTTAAATAAAAATCTGTTTTGAATGAAATTATATTACATCTGTTTTGGCAGCTCATAGTTCAAAGGGAAATTATTTTAAATTTAGGATGAAACTGAAATATAATTTTTCCGCTTTAAAAAAAAATAACTTTTTAATAAAATTATATTACGTAACTGTACAGGAGGTTCATCGTTCAAAGAATAAAATTTAGGAAGAAAGTGAATTATTCTTTTTCTGTATTTCTTAAAAATCTTATTTTCTATAAAATATTTACTAAGTTTTTAATTCTAGGTTAATAAAGAAGTCATTAAGAAACATTCAATTTCATCATACAATAAAAATATTGTAACTCAGAACTAATAAATGATATCATAAATTTAAATGGAGAAGGAATTATAACT
>JABUQX010038511.1:20000-32500 GCA_015478945.1 Trachelipus rathkii
TATATATATATATATATATATATATATATATATATATTATATATACGGTATATATATATATATTATATATATATATATAATATATATATAATATATTATATATATATATATAATATATATATATATATATATATATATATATATATATAATATATATATATATATAAATATATATATTATATATATATATATATATATATATATATATATATATATATATATATATATATATATATGTAAAGGGAAGTGAAAATCCCCTTTTCTTTCTTTATTTTTTTTTGTTTTAAGTATTTTGAAAATGGTCTTGAGGTCTGAGGAGATGGATTCTTATATATATTTTAAAGTTATTCTACCTCCTTTGTTTATTTATGAATGTATTATTAAAACTATTGTGTAATGATTTATACTACTAATATATAATATCATTTTTATTTTAGACCTTTGACTTTTGATAATATTTATTAATATTAATGATGCTTTTAAAATGATTATTGTGTCAAAAGTATATTAAAAAGACACACATAGTAAAACGTCATCCTGTTTACCGATGAAATATATTAACATAGAAAATCAAATCCACAACAGGTGAGTACGAATTCAAACTAAATATAAAAAAGTTAATTAGATTTAAGTTCATAATAAATGCATGGCTGGCTAAATGCTTTATAGGCCTATATAAATGCTTAAATGCTTTTAAGATACTTTAAGTATATAATTTCTAAGTAAAAGTTTAACCCACTTTCCAGTTGCTCTCGTGGCTGAATCTTCCCAGTCTTCATCCATTTATTCCCCCTGTTCTTCAGTTTGAACCCCGTATATTGGGACTTATCAGTCGAGGGTGAGTACCTGAAAAGAAAGTAGGAAATAAATAATTTTAAGTAATGAATATTAATAAATGAATATTATAAATTTAATTTCAAAATAATTACAAAAGGAAACTGGTGAAAGCATGACTCACTTTGTTTATGTTTTCCCCAGGGTTCCGTTGTTGGGACAATTCCATTGCAGGATTGAGTTCCATTGTTGGGATACTTCTAATACGGGGCTTAATAGTGAAGAATTTCCATTGTGGGGCTTCGTTTGTGAAGAGAGTCCTGTTCAATTCCATTGTTGGGCTGCTTCCATGAGCCTTCTGACAATTTGGAACGTTGTTTGTCATTATCAAACTTTCCCCTTATTCCCAATTTTGGGAGATAAATTCATCGTTGTGCTGTTAACAACTATCGTTGTATTGAGAAAAAACTTTACTAAATAAATTTCGTCTTACGAACAATCTCTGTGCCTGCGGTATTGAACAATATAGAAAAATAAGTTCAGTGATAATCTTAATGGATATAATAAGTTAAGTTTAAAAACGATGTAATAATTGGTATAAATATAAAGAAATAGAAATCAGTTAAAGAAATTACTATATACTTACGATTGATTCATGTTATTCTATGTTGTAGAAATATACTGTAAATATTAGTTCATCATATTCCCTCTCCTTGACTCTCGAACAAAAATAGTAGTTGTTACAAAACTTAACATGTATGATTTATTGTGTTCCGGTTAAAATACTGTAACCGAGTAAAAACCTTTCTAAAGGTGAGTGTGATTGTCATATTCGTAGATTAAGTTTCTAAATTACCAAAGTGTGAATATATGATTATGTATGTATATATGTTTTGAATTAGTGTTTATTAAAAATATAACCAAAAAAGGGTGTCATTAAAAATCCCTCTCTAAATTCTTGATTAGTAAATAGTATAAGAGTTTCCTCTTCTGAAAGAATCTGAATGAACCAAATCACATCCGTTAAATCTGCTGCACATGTGTAATACGGTGAATGAGATACAGGGTCCGGAGACAAAATGACCCTCCTAGGCATGAAAGCCTATGGCCCCGCAGCTGAGTGAAAAGGGAAAATTGGAAAGTGAAGACAAAATCTTCTCTACACATCTCTTAAATCCTTGTTCAGGTAAATAAATAAGAGATACATAATAATATAATTTCCCCATTTACTTTTCATAATATTTAAATAATAATTTATAGATAGGACTAATCTTTAGAATAGCTAATTTCGGTATAATTTTCATAATATAGAGATAGAAATAATATCTCTATATATATATTAAGGAAGCTAACCATTCACATAATAAGGGTCCCGCCATTTCCTAGACACCATTCTACAACAATATTGCGTTGATCCTGGAATTACTCTCCCTTACAAATATATATATATAGTATATATACTAAGTATGCAATTTATTTTCTAATTGTATAGCAGGCATTTATATACTATATACGCTACTATAACAAGGAAGGCGAATACCAGTACTAATAGTATAATATATAGTATAATATAGTATATAGTAGTATATATACGATATATATATATGATATTAGTATATAGTTTCGTATACATACTATATATATATATAATAGGGTTTTGTGCTGAGTGACATCTAGACCAGTTGAGTTGGGTTCTGTAGCAGATATTTTGTTTTGTAGGGTGTGTAAACAGGATGGGTCTGTGAAAGTAAACGTAGGATAAGGAGTAAGGTTATGGTGGTTGGTGAGGAGAGTCCTCTTTGTGAAGTTATGCTAGATGGAATGAGCAAGCTGTGAAAGCATGTGAATGAGTATCAAAATATTGTAGGATAGTATATGTGGCGACGAAAAAGGGAACGGATGGATGCCGAGTGCTAGTATGAAAGTTGTGTGAATTGCCAGGAAAGGTCGTTGGGCCAATTAAATCCTTGTTGAATGTAAGGGATAAAGTCAATGAGTGCGCTAGGGTCTTACGTGAGGGTAATGTTTGCTTACCTGTGTTACATGTATATTGAGGTAGAATGTCTAGCACTATTGGTCTTTAATAAAGGGTATAGAGTCTAAAGCTACAATGTGTTCAGCAATGCGACAATCTTTAGCGCGACCCTGTGGTAGTGTTGTCTGCATGAAGAATTGATACAAATTGAAGGAAACTGAACGTATTAAATGAGTTGTATGGTTGTGACAAAAAGCGCGATAAATGAACGAGAACAATTGAAAGTACTTGTTTGACAATGGTACTTCGGACATGGGAAACGGATGATGATAGTCTCGGTCGGTAAGCGGAATGTATAGCGCGTGAGTGTGTTGGAAATCGACGCGCTGGGAGATCGAAGAAAAATGAATTGCACAGGTTGCAAAGAATGTCTGGGAGGAGTGAAATGTGACGCTTTGGCAGGGGCGACGAGAAAAGGTGGGCATAACTAGGATTCTTCGTAAATGTAGAATGTGTCCAGGGTTTTTGTGAGGGCTGTTGTATGGTTTGTCGCGCGCCCACCTGGCGCCAAAGGGATGAACCCACACTGAATTGTTGGTAGATGCCACTAGTGAGCGGCCACCGTCGCGGCCTCCCGTGAAGTTTTGAGTGAAATTTATCTGACGAACAGTAAACTCATAATGGGTTATAAGGCGGGGGAGGTAACGGGCTGGCGCTTACTCTTTCGACCTGTGTGTCATTATATCTTCTACTCACCTCTTTTTCTGTTTGCCGGTGCATGTTTACGCCATCCTCTACCCACGATAACATCTGCGGAGAAAAAAAAGCATGGTTGCATGATGTACTAAGAAATGATGTTAAATGAATTGATGATGATGATGAATATATATATATACGTATATATATATATAGTATCATATCAACTAATATATATATCATAAAAATATAATATATATATATTATATATATAGTATTAAACAGAAATATATACACAAACATAGACGCAAATTTAAATACAAACATAAGAAATAAAAAGACGAACAAAAGCATTGACTATCATTTAATTAGGACGTTTCGAGATTATCCAAACCCATCATCAGCTAAAACAAAATTAAATTACGACAATATTATGAAAGTTAAAATTAAAATTAATAATACATAAATAATCGCATAATCCAATAATAATAATAATCAATAATTAATAATAATAAATAATAATAAATTAATTAATGAATACCATCTATTTTATTAAGTAATAATAATAATAATAATACATAATCATAATAATAAATATTAAAACAAAAATGAATAGATAAAAACATACTAAAGTAGATACATAATACAAAGTATAATTAAAAATATAAATAATGAAGATAATAAAATAATTAATAATAATACATAAATGAATAAGAATAATAATAATAATTGAATAATAATAATAACTATAATAATTACATATTACAAAAATAATAAAAAGACAAAAAATAATTAAAAAACAGAAAATATAAAACAATAATTAAAAATAAAATTATAAATGGAAACTAAAAAAACCTATATTATAAAAAAAAATTACCGGTTAGTGCACGTGTTCTTAGCTCAGATGTTACAAAAAATATAGCTGTTATGGAATATCAACATTTACTAGAGAAACATTGGATTGGCTTGGTACATTTTTAAAAATAAATAATAAATATACATTTGGCACACATGATTTAATAAAGAATAATTACACGCAGTGCATTGAAAACAGATTATTACAAGTAACGAATAAATAAATAAATTAAAATCAAAATTAAAAACAATTTAACTAACTAATTTAATTTGAGGAGACCCTCTAACACTGAGCTATCGGGCGCTTTTTTATATAACATATAATATATTTAATTAAAAAAAATAAAAAAAATATACTACCATACATAAATACACATACGTAACCTAAATACCATTAGACGCATACCACGAAACATACTATATAAATACCACAATATAAAGTATCACCTTACTATTATTTAATACTACTCAACTTAAATCATTCCAACTATCATTAAGACACTACCTAAAATCACGTATCACTCTATCACTAATTATCAACCGACCATCAATTATTCATTATTGATCAATTATCATTACACATCATTACGCGACCGGATCATTACTTATTATTATAAAAAACTATATAGTAAAAGAATATAGTATAGTTGGCTAGGGTGTTGGTATTAGGTTATAGTAATATATATAAAAATGATAGTATATATTTTGCTTAAACGACTAAGCAAAACCGGAGTAGTAGTATAACTATATATAGTATTATTATATATATAAAAAGGGAGTAGTAAGGAATAAAATATATATAACTAATATATAAGGTATAGAAATAATATAAATCCCAATAAAATAATATAATATATTTATATTACTCCCTATAATATATAAAATATATGATACCGCTCAGGGGTACTAGGTATATCTATATACTATAATATATATATATTATAGTAGTATATAGTAATAGAAAATATTAATATATAATATTATAAATTTAAATAATCATATAAAATAAAAAATATATAAACATATATATATAAATATATACTTATCAATATATAAATAATAATATATAATATAACTAATAAATACGTATATAATACCTAATAAAACTCTATAAAAGACGTGTGTTAAATGCTCACCCCCCCCCCTAGCCTTGGAGCGGGACGACGCCCCATGATATAATATACTATATATTATATATATACTATAAATATACTATATATATATAATATAAATACTATATATACTATATATATATAACGATGTATAGGATATATATTATATAATATTATAAATACTATATAACTATAGTATTATCTAATAATATATATATATATAAATATATAGTATATTTAAAATTATCACTATATCCCGATAAATAACGTATCACGTAATATATATATGGTATACATACATATACCATGAAATTATCATGATTAGTAATATATATACTAACAATAATATACTATATAAATAACTATTATATCAAGTTACTGAGTAGGAATATATAGGGAACCAATAATACACTTATACGTAAATATATATAGATATATCATATATATATAAATTAACAATAATATATATAGATATATATATGACAGGATGGTATTTATGTTGTAGGTTCAGTTGAATGCCCCCTAAAAATAGAAAATCGCCTGCCTAACGAGCCAAGACAACTGGCCAAACGAACCACCAAATGACTAGATAGCATAAATTACAAAGAAAAAATATAGGTGAATATATAAGCGTTACACACTAGTTGTATGTAATGTATTTAACAATGCTAATAGTCCAAAGTATATTAAAGTTATAAGGAAAGAATAAATAAATTTTCTTCCTGGCAGCAGTTATCAAATAAAAAACTAAAGCTATTCCATAGCCTAAAACTCCAACTATTGTTGATTCATCTATGCAAAACCCATAATTATCTTTAATCTACACCACAACCTGATATATTCTCTTAATTTTAATACCTTTCTCTCTAACAGCTCCATTCCGTTGCCCCTACGCGTTTTTTTCTGAGCACTTTGAGATAACGGGCCTAATGCTTAGCTTACTACGCTAACTATAATTGCCAATGACTGCTTTGACCTGTGGGCACGGCTTCAAGACAACTACGGCCCATGATAAGGATAGGGAGCAATGTAAATCACTCGATGAGGGCCCAGGAGAGCAGGTTTCATCCTATCTAATCGACCTAAATCCTGATCAGTCGTACTCATGAATCACATGGGACAATGTGTACGACAAAAGTAGGCGAAAATGGTACACAGATAACCGGTATGCGGATCGGAACTTGTTCTCTGGCCATTCAGGCCTAGAGACAGATGACGTATCGGGCGCGTGAAAAGAAGACACATTCTCGCGTCTCCTATCACTCTGGCTAAGTTTTTCATCAGCTAGAAAGTCCGTGTGCAGCGGAACCTCTTAATCGAAGACGCCAAGAGCGGGGCTTTCATCAACGCAAAAGTGCGGCTAACCTCCCTGGTATCTCCCCTACTACAAATCTTCTGGGCCTCTTGACCAAAAAACGCATCTCCTAACACAACTTCTCGATTAAATCATCCTTTCCTTCTCTTATTCGCTTTGACGGATTCTGATGTATCTGTTGCTAACTCTCCAACTGAAAAGCGGACAATCTACTTCGTGACAACTTCCTAATTTTCGCTCTACTCAACCCTGGTGCATTCTGGAAGCATGTCCTCCATACACTCCCCTCGCCTTCTCCTCTCAGGTGTCCTATGCCTTTGAACACTGTGGGTAATTCCACATCTCTGGATCGGGCTTTTCATAAAGGTCCATCACTGAAAGTCTCAAAAAAACTGACGTTACCCCGAAGCAAAGTGTGGGCCCGCCGATTGGCATTCACTTCCCCCGTGCGTAATTTGAGGGAGCTGTGCATTCCCTGCTGGCCCCTCCGTCTAACGGTTCAACTAAGTTAGGTCATATGGTCTTCAATACAAGACCACTTTCCCTCAGTGTGGGAAAAGCGACGGCCACAATGATCCAAAACCGAATTAGCGAAAAAAAGAAGAGAACAGGCGCGCTCTGATCTTCCAAAAACTACCCCAAATTAGCTCTCACTTGAATTCCTATCGCTACCAACGCATTCTTTGCCAACACCTAGTCTCAAACGACCATCACACACCTCTTCTAAATCAGCATCATCTTGATCTCATCTCAAAAACTTCTATCCAGATCGCCAGTACTGGGCTTAGATCGAAGGCGCGGCCGCACCCGAAACATCTAAACTGGAAACGCATAAGGAGCTCTTGCCTATCTTAGCCACTGAATTATCATGGTTTTGCCGCCCTTAGGGAACAATATGGGAGCACTTGCAGCCTACGTATCGCCATGGACATATCACACACAAGCAATATATTGACCGGCAACCTATGGCAAGCGGTATCACTGCCCTTCTCCAAGCCTACACCTTCACTTTGGTTTTCTCCTTCTCTTTCTGACGTGCTTACCTCTACCTGAAATCTAAATTTTTCTCTCCAAACGACCTCGCAATATCGGGCCTGTTGTTGAGCGAGGCGCGACTCTCCTATCTATTCTTCTTTCTGTCAAATTGTGTGGCCTCAGGGTTCTGTAGAAAACAACCTTATCTCCTACAAGTTGTCATTACTCTAGCCCTGTTCTACAATTAATCGAATCTTCTCACCTGCATTCAAATCTAACGTACTATACCCAGCTCATCGGTGTGTTTATTGCCCGCGAGAACTTGACTCGACACGACAAAAAACCCGGTTCCGAGGAGCAAGAACCCAAACAAGAAGCCAAGCGCAGTGGCCTGCACCCGACGGAACCGAAAAACCCGCCACGTCAGTGTCTTCAACTGCAGTTTCAAATCCCGCTCCTTCTTTTACGTCTAAGAATGCCTCTCCGTCTTAATCCTTTCCCGATTCTATTCTGACAGAATCTGGCATAGAATTCCCGGGGTCGGGGTCGTATCATCACCTTGTGAAGATCTCTAATTCCTTTTAAAGACTCAAACTGTCCTAGCAAACATCTCCCTCTTCTAACACCACCTCCATCCAACATTTCCGTATCTTTTTCGACGGTCTCTCTCGTGCTCTCCTGTTGACAATATAAACATCCTTCGCCTTAACAGATTAACAAGGAAAATGTCTTTGGACAACCGTTCACATCTACAACCGTTGCTACTGAGGCGCGCCTCCAAAGAAACAATGGGAATTACTGGTTTCAGAACTGCGAGACTTTTTTTGCTTCTTCTCAGTTACTCTAGCTATACAAGGGCCTCATCCGCCCTGTATTATGGCCAGTACTGCTCTCATATCTGGGGGGGCTCTGCGTTTCCACCCTGGGCTTCTTACAGAGACAGCCAGTCGAGGTCCAAAGGCCAAAAGACTTAAAGACTGCTTCCGTACTTTCCACTTCACCTTGACCCCTCGTATCTTTGGCGGCGCAAACGACAAAAGTGTGGTTGCTTTTCATGTCTTTTCTAGTTAACCCAGTACCGCAGTGGCAGATGCTCGAGGCTGAACTTGTGAGTAACTCGCGGCTACCACCACGCTTTTACGGCGCACGCGCCGTAGCACAAGGCGCGTGCTGTGTGGCTGCGGCATGAGTTTTGTGTGGATATGGTAACTCCAGGCTAGTACGCTGCGGTTGCTTCCGTCTTTCCTGCCACCTCTGTTCTGTGGAATATCTTTCATCTCTTCTGTGTTCCTGCTGAATTTAATTCTCCCGCACTTCAAAGCTATGCGCTTTGTGCTCCAATACTGCGAAATACTCGTAGTTATTAAAATTCTGCAACAATTAGTTCGGTGAGCTTCTGCAGACGTGTAACACCACCTCCCTTGATAGGAGCGTCTGCCAGTGAGTGGTGCGTGACAAACATGATAAAAAAAAAATACCCCTCTCTGCATCTCTCTCCTATTTAATATAGCATATTTAATATATAGTATATATATATATTAACAAATAAGATAATATATATATATACTATAATATATAGTGATTGTAAATAATATAAGAAGTATTTATATATATGAGAGACACCAAAACTCTGTGTATACTGTATAATATATATGAGAGACTTCCAACTCTGTATACTGTATACTATATATGAGAGACATCCCAACTCTGTATACTGTATATAATACTTGAGAGACATCCGACTTTGTATACTGTATACTAAATATGAGAGACATCCAAACTCTGTATGCTGTATATTATATGAGAGACATCCCAACTTTGTATACTGTATACTGTATGCTATATATGAGAAACATCCCAACTCTTTATGTCGTTTACTATATTTGATACATCCCACTGTGAAAGGTGTTCCATCGGAGTATTCAGAACTCATAACAGACGTGATTTTCTTTTCCATCGAAATCTTACATTCTAGATATTTTTCTTTCAACTAAAACTAGCAAACCTTTTATTATTTCTTTCACTTTAAAAGACGTTCCAATTCTCCTCTCTCTCTCTCCCTCCTCTCTCTCTCTCTGCTAGGAAGGTATCATCCGAACAACTAACCTCTGATCGTTCTCGAGTTTTCTGCCAGCAATATATCCAGCTTGCTTATAGATGTGTCATATGGTCCACCAGTTCTCTTTCATATATATATTATATATATATATATATATATATATATATATATATATATATATATATATATATATATATATATATATATATATATATATATATATATAAAATATTAGAGAAAACAGGGAAAAAGGGAAGAGGAAAGAAGTAGAGAGGAGAAGAGAGAGAGAAAGATGTATGGAAATATCTTGATAGACAATTACGAACTACAAAATATAACACAGGAACCTGTTGCAATAGAATGGCTTATTTTATTTTTTTTTTTATTTTTACTTGCATTTTTAGTGATACATTTATTTATTAATTTTAAGTGGTAAAACATTACTTTTAAATATGTTTATCTGAAATAATGAGCCTCCAAATTTCATATTTATAATATTTGTCCATGGACAAAATTATCAACTATAAAATATGATTTATGTAAATTATTTTATTAATTTTTAAATATTAAATATATTAAATATTTTAAATATTTAAATTTTTTATCCTAGTAGATAACTGTTACAAAAGGAGAGATCATAGAATTTCGGTAGAACACATATTGGAAGAGCACCATTGTTTATATATTTTTTTATTTTTCCAGCACTCACGGGTCAGGGGTAGGGGCAGAACCCCGTAGACAGATGTTAGTGTGCCAGTATATGTTTTGATATGAATGCTTAAATTTTTATCCACCACCACATTTTAATGAGGATATGAGAATGAATGACATTGCTGATTGTGAGTGCGAATATGCCAAGTAACATAAAAATGACATACAAAGGTATTCATGATAATAAATCTGAAAGGCAGTAAATTTTCATATCATTTTGATATTGTCATTTAAGCAACAACACCAGTTTACATTTGCACTAAAATTGTCTTTAAATTCACATATAACCGTATATTTTATTGCTAATCTTATGCCTATTTGTCATAAACTTTAACAATTCTCGCTTTTACACGTGTAATTAACTCTTGTTATTATTTAATATTTCGTTCCATTTTGAATTATGTATTCTCTAATTAAATCTTAAAAGCCTAACGAAGTCATTAATGTTTAAAATTATTATTCCAAATTTAATAGAAAGGTACAGATAAAGTAATTACGCATTCGAATAGGTAAGTGATTTTGGCGCGCTCTTTCTTCATGCAGCGCCATCTAGTGGGATAATTACTCGCGAGTTGTTTAGCACTTGCTCGAGTTGCTTCGTTCCACTTTTGTTCATCAAAGAACTCTATTATTGGAACCGAAATAATTTGGATAAGGGATTGTGCTAATCCAGAGAGCGTAATGCCATAATTTACAATGCAAGATTGTTTCTGTCGTTGTTTGTTGTTGTTATTGTTGCTGTAGACCAATTTACACTTTTTTTACAGTAATTAAATGTTGCTCTAAAATCAGTTACACCATTCTTGTTTTAATTTTTATTTCGAAAGTGATTTTCATTTCCTTCTGTTGCTTTTTAATTCTGATTAAAATTTTCCCTTCATTCCTTTTTAGACCAAGAAGAAAATCTTCATAAATCGCAGGTATTAAAGGTTTTGTTATTTATTTTATAAGCCATTAATTCTTATAATAACTAACTATTATGATAAAATGTTATAATTATTGACACTTTATTAATCATTTTTGTTGAAGTGAAACATCTTATAAGTTCCAGACTGTCGAATCATTTGAAACATGTAGCTTTAGTTAAACATACTTATTTGAACGTTTTGTCTACTAATATTTTCTCTTAATGCACATAAAAATTCATAATAGGTCCAAGATATTTGTTAAAAAGATTTGAAAACTTTGTTGAACATATTCCAAACTCATTTCAAACTTTATTTCTCTTTCAATCTTAAAAATTTATCCCCATTTTTCGACTCGAAAGAAGTCGATCTGACTTCCAGAGAGCCAGATTAGCAATTGATAAAAATAGTTGGCAATAACAGATGCAAGATTTGGTATAAAACAATCGTAAATCTTTTTTCGGCCAAGAGATAAGAAAAAGATATTTCTTGAACCTTTCCCCAACCCCTTTCATACAGAAATGTCTCCCCAAATACCCCCTCAAGGCTCTTCTCAAGACAAAAAATTTTCGAATATTTTTTCATCTTTCTCTGAAACGCCGAAGTTCAAATCAGAAGACGCAAGAGTTTTTCAAAAAATTTTTTGTCATATGTCATGTTTATAAAACATCAGAATAATTCATATTTTTTTAATAGTTTTGAAGAGAGAGGAGAGAGAGGAGAGAGGAGGGGGAGAGAGAGAGAGAAGAGAGAAGAGAGAAGAGAGAGAGAGAGAGAGAGAGAGAGAGAGAGAGAGAGAGAGAGAGAGAGTCAAAATGAGTATAATAAAAAAAAAACGAATAAAACTTTATTAATATAGAGCACAAATATTATGTATTCCTATATATATATATATATATATATATAATATATATAATACTATATATAATATAATATATTTATGATATACTATATATATATATATAAATATATATATATATAAAATAAATAAAATACGAAAATAAAAAAGCCTAATGTTTCTTCGTACATTTTCTAAATATCCCAACATATTTAATAGCCAGTTAAAAAAACAAACATGCATATTAACTAAAACTAGATCTAGCTCGATTGGGAAAGGGGAGGG
>JABUQX010038512.1:0-33041 GCA_015478945.1 Trachelipus rathkii
ACACAACTCAAGAGAGGAGATTTCTACATTATCATCTACATTCATCCGAACTGGGGAAAACGTTGGTTGTTTTGTTTTTGGTTAGATTCTAGGCAGTTCTCCAATTCATTTCAAGTAGTTGTCGGTTATCCTGACCAATTGGCAATGATAAATCGGTGCCATGAAAGATTCCTTTTCCCTCGCCTCTGTTAAATTACACGACAGATCGCAGATTCTTTCATTTAGTAGATTCAATCTCGGAAAATAGAATGATTGTGGTCATTTTTATAATGGCGTCAATTTTATTTCATATGCGATTCCATACCATCCCTCAGTTTTTATTATTGTAATTTTTAATCTATTGGGGCGGTGGACATTTTCTTAAAAATTCCCTCACCTTAAAACCGTGTTTATGAAGACATAATTCGGTTCTCGAACTTTTTTCATCTTCGCGGCGCGTCTCATCAAGTCTCCACCAAATTTGGTTATCATACCATGTTTTATTTAATAAAAAATATTAGCTATTTATTTTTGGCTTGATATAACCATTCTTTAGCAATTGAAGTACTTTCCTTCTAATTTTACTCTGCTTCCCTTGCTCTCATATTAAAGATATCTTATACGACAATAGCGCGGCGATATTAGGCATAATCTGGTCATTAATTATCTCCCTTCATATCACACAAAAGTAGACGATAAAAGTGATTATTTCGATCTCGTCTTTAATCAATAAAGTGGGAGAAAATTCCAAGCTTAGATTATGTATGTGTGTGATAAGTTCTATTAAGTTGTGTGTATTAACATTTCAATCAAAGTTTTACAAAAACATGTTCGACATGAGAGATTTCATTTTCTGATGTCTCTCAAAGGCATATGTAAAATCTCAGGTCATCACCAAGAAATTGGGATGTCAGTTCTCTTGTATCTCGTGATAAAACTATCTCAATATGTTACATATCAACCGGCAGAACATCTTAAATAAAGGAATATTTAGCAATTGTCGATGCGTAGTGTATAGTATTGATGTGACGTTAGCATTGGTTCCTTGTGTGTTAAGTCTTGCCTCATTACCAATTTGGAGTCAATTTAAATTGGCTACATAAATTGGTCCAAATCTCGATTAACAATTGGATAAATCAATTTCTATATATAAAATGAAGAATTTAAGCTGAATAGTGAGATTCTTTAAGCCTAAATTCTATGTTAAATGATTAACGGGGGTTTCATTTTTAGATTTGTTCATTGAGAACTTATTAGCAAGGGGATACATGTGTATGTATATATATGAAGTTATTTAGTTTCATAAGTAGTGCGCACTCGAGTTAGGAGACGATGCATAGTCTGTAAACTACTATATTGTATAGAGTGGCTTACTCTAAAGTTGATGATATTACATTATAAAGTCTTGAACTATCAGTACAGAAAAGAAATTCTTATAAACACATATTAAAAAAAATTAATATTCTGCATGATGAATCCAACTAATGTTTGGGTATTTTTAAATTTCTTGCCTTTCGATTACATTGTTCACTAAAAGTGTGCATTCACCGCCATTTGACATCCATCTACAATTAAAACCCTTCTTTTTTAACTGTTTCCATGTATGAGCATATGTTTCTGCAGGTCCCCTCTTTGATTACAGTCATGGAGCTGCACTCAGTAGCATTTAAAAATAATTTTATTTCTCTGAGCTGGTAAGTGGCTTAAGCATGATGTGGAAGTTTTTAAAGGCTTCTCTTTATTTGATTACAGTTCATGTAAGATCAAATAGTCACTGCAAGAATTGCAGGGTCATATAGAATGAGGATTTATAATTGCGGTGATAAATTTGAAACATAAGACGGGTTTTTAAACTATCTTGCGTATTTGCTTTTCATAATTACAATGGATACATTTAGAACTCGCTTTTATGAAAGCAATGCGAAACTGTTATTTTTTGGTTAATTCAATATAACCATCATTTGAACTTTAAAATTTTAATTCAAGATTTCCGAATAAAATACAGCTTTTTACCACAATTACTTTTTCTTTTCAAAATCATTTTGCGCTGATGCGTCTCTTGAATGTTTCTATGAGGTCTTACGTTTTTTAATGCACTTGCATTCATCTAATTAATTTATTTCTCTATTCCAACCATGATATGTCGAATCATGAAGGGTCATGTTCATAGCAGTAAAAATTGAGAGAAATAGTGACTAGATAAAAGAATTGTGAAATACAATTTATCTACTAACTAATGATACTTGCTTAGTTTTAATATATATACATTTAATCTGCAACAACAAATATAAATCTCTTGTAATAAGGATTTTTGCATTAGAATTTAGTGTGACCTGTTTTCATCCATTAATAATAAATCATTTTTAAATTATGGAGATTTAATGTGTAATAATTTTAGTGAAACTATGTGTAGCTGCGAATAGTAGAATTTAATGTATATTAATCTAAAGGATATCAATCCTGTTCAGTTATGGACAAGTACTTAGGGGCTGTGCTAGAAGTGTAAGAAGTAAATTTAAATACGACATTGAGGAATGAAATCGTGTTGGAAGTTTTGTGTTGTGTAAAGAAAGGCGTAAATGAGATTGGAATAAAAAGAAAATGTATTAATGATGTTTGTACTAAGGAAACGATGGATGGTAAAACTCAGTTAGTTAAGGCGAATTGTTTTAGAGTGAAAGTGATGTTGTTGGAAAATCGACCAGCTGGAAAGATTACCAATAGAAAAGTGTGAAATTTGAGTATGTAGGTGAAGGGCGGAAGGCAAAAGGAACAAGTTTGCACAGAAGGAGAGAATGAAAAAACAGGTTTGCATAATTTGATAGGAGTTGATTGGCTGGATTATTTTGTGACTTAGTATAGAGTGTTTGTTGAGACTTGTTCGTGTAATTCTAAGAAATACAAGTACTAGATTACTAATACTCCACTAAGTGTCATGGATTGAAGTGGAACATTCTTATGCACTCCGTTGTCCAGACAATTCTGTCTCATATTATTAATTTAGAACGATAGGGTCTTATTCTTAACTAATTTTCCTGTATATTGGCAATGTATAAGGGTGGAGGAGTGGGATCACATAATTACATCATCACACACCTTCTCTCACCCAAGACTGGGGCGTAAGCGTGCGTAGCTAATGTCACTATGAAACAGATAATAGTAGAAAGAAGAATGAACAGAACGTTAAGCCGCAGCCCTGCGCCCCCCTTTTTATACCTTTTAGTGAGAACTCAGCGCAGACAGAAAACTATCCATACCTGAGGCTTCACGAGACGGCGACTGATCCCTCACTGTGGTATCAGAGGGTCATATGTGCGGTTCATCCCTCTATGTTGCCAAAGCTCTTTAACAATCCATACCCCCTCGACTAAAACACCGGCATGTCCACTCTAATTTTATGTCACTATTTCCTTCTCGCCTCTGCCAAAATTTCACATTCGCTCATTCTCCTCCATGTGCATTTAATTAATAGGCTGTACATCACTATGGGAATCTTTCTTACGGTCCCCTCTCCAGTTCTTAATGTGTCTGAGGTTACATCCTAGCAAGGACTCACTCTTACTAGTAGCCAAATAAACCTACCCAGCTAAATCATTGTCCTTCTCGCCCCAGCGCCGAATCTTGCTTTTTTAAACACCACTAACTGTCTGATATTCCATTGGAAAACATATACTCCTTTCCTACATTTAAAAAAAAACAAAATCTCAACGTACCCTTATACCACCATATTCTCTCAATTACTTTCCATTTTCTTTTTTTCCATCTTACAAACTGAATCTCATAGCATGATCTCACACAAGTACGTTACAATATGATATAGTACATAGGTCTATTTTATTCAGACCCTTTTTCCTCTCTAAAAGGGATAAATAATCACCTGTATAAGCAAATAAACATGGGTGGAAAAACCAACACGTTTGGGCCTCTGTACCTTACTACATTAGTCACAAAAATCTGCACTTAACACATTGAGATCCAGGCTTTTAGATCTGTACTCTCTTAGTTCCATGACCATAAGTCATCACTACTATATCATTTAACATTCGAGGTTGAGCATATCATCCTCATTTTAGGCTATAAACCCTAGCGCACCTTGATTAGACAAGTTGAAATAGTCCACTAGTCTAACATCCCCACCAGATGAGATTTTTAAGTTTGTCACCACCAGCCTTTCTGACCAGGTTGGGTCACAACGTTTCCTTTACCCTTAGGTATTACATTCTCTGGATCATCCGTTTCCTTTTTTGTCATATTTTTCCATCATCTATTTCCTGAAATATTCTATAACTTGAAGTACATTAAAATGTATTCCAGGCGGGACTCACAATTCCTCTTTTATGGGACAGAGGGCTTGGCGACAATGTCAGACTTTCTCCAGCACTCATCAATCTATTAAGCTTACTCTTACCAGTCTAATTCAAAATTTCTTACAAAACAAAAGCCAGTTTACATTTAGGGGCTTAAAAATACACCTTTGCTTCTTAACAACACTCTCTCCAATCTTCTAAATCCTCTTTGAATGCCTCCTATCAGTTCGGCCACAGTTAACCTTCTGCACAAAATAATTTCTATAAATGGGCCGAAGGCTTTAAAAATTTTCAATACACGTTTCTTCTGTATTTTAAATATTTTTTTTTATTGAAATCTTTTGTTTATTAATTTATATATATATCAATTTTAACTGTTTAGAATATATTTATATAATTTTATATAGTTCAGTTCATTATATTAAGTTTTTATACAAGAATTATTTCTATTGCAAAAAAAAAAAAAATACCTGACTTATCACACTCAAACATGAAAGAACTGAGTTAAATACACACCCAAAGTTTTCACTTTCAAATAACAGACCTCTCTCTTGAATACAACCCATTCTCCTTTTTATAACTCCGATACAATACACACATCCATCCTCCTCCTCACCGATTCATGGGTGATTCCACGTTCATGGACAGATGCATAAAGAATGTTTTTATGCTAAATTCATGTTTTTTATTTGCTTTGAAAGTGTCTGAAAGATTTCTTTCATAATACTTGCAATTATTTCAGACTGTTTCAATCATTAATAGAGTTTTTTATTAAGAGAACGAATGGATTCCTATAAGAGAAATCAAATGATCTCCCTGAAGAAGGAATAAGTTCATTCAATTGGAAGAATCAAAAAATCTTCCTATGACATTTGAGGTAGGCTTAATAGAAAATTTTTTTGAATGTTAATAAAGAAATTTATTTTATAATTTTAAAGACATTTATGTGCCAAGATAAATGTTTTGAAATTAGATTTCATTTGTTATTTGTGGTATTCCTCAAAGCTTTGTTTTACACACTACTATTTTTCTGGTTTTCGTCAATGACCTATCGTCCATTTCATTACTTTTCACTCATTTACATGCAGACTCCACTCTGCATTATTTTTTAAAATATTTTCAAAGTATCCACTCATTCATAAATAAATGAGATAATAGTATGATTACTTTTGAGTTGTGAACTTCTGAGCTTTCTCGTATCCCTAATAGCCTGTTCAGACGATGCTTGAAATGTCTACAATTTGTATCCACCTCCCCAATTCTGTCAGTGTAGGTGAAATGGCATAAAATTCCCCGAGAAAATTAGGAAGTTTGAACCTTCTTTTTCAACTTTCTCAGAAATTAGGTTTTCAACCGAGAAAGTATTCATGCTTAGCCAGGGTTAATAATATCTGAAATGCTATTCGCTCTCAAGTCATATACCGTATCTAAAACAAATGCTTCAATTAAGAAAAAGTTTCTGATAAGTTTTCCTTATGAAATTTACAATAATTTTAATTTACTTGCACATCCAATTAAAAGTTATATACTTTAGCATATCTTAACCAAGCATATTTAATCATGCGGACGTCATACCTCTGTTTGTTTTGACTATATTTTGGAACATTGAAAAAGGGGTAAAATGTGCTTCTTTTGGTGAGGTATTAATTTCTTGTCTTGCGTTAGAGTCGCTTGGGTTGAATCGTAGGGTCGTTACTCACTCTCTTTCTCTCTAGCATGGTTTAACTTTTCAGGGGTAATATGGTTAAATTGAGTGCATCTAAAACGTATTCCACGTAAGTGAATCATATCCCTCATTGAAGTAGAGATGTAACCGATAGTACGGTACCAATTCCCTCTTAGAGCACCACCACAACATCACACCCACACCCCAACACTACAGTGTATCCGGTACTCTTAACTTTTAGAAGCATTTTCATTCTTTGATCGCGTTAATAATTCTCATCACGTAACAAATTTCTAAATATCCTTTACAAATCTTATTCTTTTTCTGTCCAGTTCCAGTTCTAGCAGCTGTGCTCATTCCTATAATATATTCCATGTGCTAAAACTTGAATACTCTTTCTTCCCATTCAAAGTCCATATATTATTGGCCTGAACACTTTTCGAAGTCCATATACTTGTTTGGTCATGGCTGGCACTGATTAAATCAATTGATTTATATCAGTTTGATTATACCCCATTACGATTGCCGAGCCTTAGACAATAAGGAATTTTTTTTTTTTTTTTTTTTTTTTTTTTTTTTTTTTTTTTGCAATTTTTTTAATTTCATAAATGCGAAAGTATTCTAGTTATGCAACCCTGATTAATAATAAGTATAATTTACATCCTTTATAGAAAGCAATTCATCACATGTATCTTTCAAATCATTTTTCAATAAAAGAATAATAAAATCTAGATGACTCCAGAAATTATAAATTACACTTATTAAAATAACAAACTAATATAATTTAATTATATCTAACTAAACTTAAGCTATGTCTAGATTCAATTAGATTATCTTACCTAATGCAAAAAAATAACTTAAAACTATTTTTTGCTAAAAAAATCAAAAAATAAATTATCACTTGATTGAAATGAATGTTTTTCATTTTCTTAAAAAAAAAATAAAAATAAGCACCAATCCTGTCATTGGGAAAATCCTACGTTTCGATTTTGTTTCAGATATGGATAATTGTTCTACCCTCATCAAAAATTATGTTTTAAATTTACTATTAATGTGGGAATGTATTTTTTACTCTATATTTTACTTCTTACTCAACAGAATATATATATATTCATACGATATATTATATATATATATCTTATATATATAATTAATATATATATTATATACCTATATATATATTTATATATCATATATATACTAGGTATTATATTATATCAGTTGATGATTTATATTATATAACCGGGTAAATTTATATATTTACCATTATCCATGATAAGTTAGAAAATAATAAAAAAACCTTGATTCATGATTACGAAAGAGCAAATTATGTTCAATATTTTCTCACATAAGCCAATATGTTGCTAAAATCCTCATTCAAACTTATTCACTTATTAAGTTTAGGTCGATGTCAGTTTTAATTATTATGCTAACTACTATTTTTTTTAATAAAGTCACTTTATCATAAAATATTGGATTTTATTATCTCCTCCACCATACCAATAAATTCCTTAAAATGATTTGTGAAAATATATATTAACTAGTTTATTTATATATATAAAAAATATTTTAACCTTCTAAAATTATAGTTTTTCTGTTATTACACTTAATAATTTATTATTCACATTACCAATTATAGATATACTCATATACCTTAAAAGTTCAAGCGAGGCCTCTCTAGTCTATCCTCCGTGCTAATATTTCACAGATTGTCTGACAGCACAGAGATGTGACATCTATTTATAGAAAACTGATTGCTAATATTTGTCTTACTGTCACACATTCATCTAGAGAGAGAATATTTTTTTTCAACAACATTATGTACTTAATAAAGTCAACAGTAACACTCTAATTGTTTTAACTTAAAAACATAATAAATATAGATAGAATTTAACAAGCTAAGAACATCTGGAAACGGAAATATAAGGCAAAGACACACAAGCAGCCGCTAAGTCAAAAAAAGTGGATTTATTAAATAACAATAGTTTATTAGGTTGTTTTTTAATCACAGGAACCCGTTTTTTAAAATTGTAAAAAATAATTTAGTGCGAACATAATAACCGTTGGTCCATCAATGTTTTTAGATAATAATAAGCCCAGCGGATATGGTATCTGGAATAAATTTATATGCTAATAATGGTGTAGAGATTTTTTTACCCATAAAGAGTTTTAACATGAAAGAATATATTATAGAATAAACTGATTATTAACAATAAAACCATAAATGATAATTTTAATATTAGAGGAAGACCCAAATATAATATAACTATATATATATATATAATATATATATATATATATATATAATATATTATATATATATATATATATATTATATATATATATATATATATATATATATATATAATATATAATATATATATATTATATATATAATATATATATAAGCGTTTGGAAAAAAACCATGGTTTTTTTAAAAAAAACCAAAAACCATTGGGTTTTTAAATAAACAAAAAAACCAAGTTTTTTTTTGTTTTTTTGGGGTTTTAATGGCTATTTTGATGGTTTTAATGTGGTTTCTTCATTGGTTTAATAGATCTTAAAAAGGCAAAAAATCATACTGGAAACTCGTTATACACATGGTGCTACACATATTTTAAAATTCCTTAATGAAATTTCTTTAGATTCTTAATTAAAAATTTTCTTGATACTGTAAACTGGTATAAAATTATTATTTTTGGAGTTTTACATAAACTCATAAAGAAAAAATAAGAGGGTATATATATAAATATATAAACACTATCTGAAAAAAAGTTATACTTTATTATTTTAACAAAAAAAAAAAAAAAAAAACCGCATAAGAAAAGTTTATTCACATTAACCTATAATGATATACAAAATGAATTCTTATTTACCTTTATATTTGAATACTAGGAATATATATCATATTATTATATATATATATTTACTACTAATATATAATATATAATATATATATAATATATATCTATATATATAATATATATATAATATATAATATATATATATATAGTAATATATATATATATATATATATAATATATATATGAGAGAAGAGAGAGAGAGAGAGAGAGAAGAGAGAGAGAGAGAGAAAAAAAAGAGAGAGATTCATCATTAAAAGTCGAACTGAAATTATCTTAAACAATTTTATACAAAAAAACTAATTTTCCTGCTTTAGCTGTTCCCACACCTATTTCTCAATGTGCTGTGTCACCAAGTCCAAAGTGAAAATACCCTTTCAACATTAGCAGTTGATGCAGTTTGCCGACAATATGCTTATTATTTTATATATGCCCTTCTCATCTAATTTTTTTGAGAGATCTGTACCCAGATGAAGGAGTCACTGCTGCAACAGAGACTATCAAATAGGTAACTTTTATGAAATGGAGGAAAATTTGTATTTTTTATTATTCCAATAAATCACACTTTTGAATACTCATCCTCGGAAGTACTGCTTTTGTCTTAGTGGTTCACTGATTATTAAACTCTTAGGTGTACCTTACCTTCAAGAGTAAAATATGACACACTGTCTCTCAATAAAAAAGTTTTGAGTCCATTAACTATATTATTGATAATTAATTTGGTCACTGATGATATTCAAAAAATTTGAGTTTCTCTCTATATACGTAGTATATTTTTTTCAAGTGCAATTAAATCTTTGTTATAATTGAGGTGGGGTGGCATTAAGCTAGGATATATTGCACATTGCTCCCAATATATAAAAGAGACAGCATTATAATTGCGACATAAATATATATTAATAGAATCCTAGTTAAAATCATTTAAAATAATGAAAATTCCATGAAAACAGTTTCATTCTTCATTTAATTGTCGTTTGGTGTGTAGCTCGTTTTGTCAAATGCAATATTCCCCATACAATAAGTTATGTGTATTAAAATACTCACTAGTTATTACATATTAATATCAGACAAAGAATTAAGGAGATAAACCTTTTTCAGCTAAAATATTTTCAATTACAATATAAATTACTCGAAACTACGTTAGCAATACGGAACGAGAAATATTATGTACCATTATATTTCCAACATTTTTGAATATATTTAATAATTGGATAAGATTATACTTAAAATTTGCAAGATTTCTTACGTAGTAATATTTATATATTCACGCATTTTGAAAAAAATTAAATGTGTATTTTTATCATTTAACTGCAATTTCAAAAAGCAGAAATTGAAATTATTATTATATAGTATTTTGTTTATTTAATTTTTTTTTTTATTAATGAGAATTTATTCATTTTATGTTTTTATATACCAAATTATTTATTATATTATAATAGTTATCAATTTTAAAATCTGTTTTATTAAATAAAACAATTTTAACTTATCTATTCATTTATAAATACATTTAAATTGAATATATATTTTGTTTTAATCAATTTTATCACATTTTCAAATACATTTTAGTAAATACTCTTAATATTTAAACGGTTTTTTTATCCCTATAAATTTTACAACATTTGAAATTATTATATAATAAATATAAGTTCAGAAAAGTTGAGTTTTTTAAAACCATGATTAATATAATATTTAATAATAGTATTATTTAATCATTCTCACAATATATTATACATTAATATGTAGCATGTCAAAAAAGAATATTTTTTTTTCATAGTTAGCAAAATGCATTTTTTTCAACAGTAAGCTAGAAAATTGCGCAAGTATTGTTGATAAGTGATTTTCAAGCAAAGTGATGAAAAAAAAACACTAGCTGACAAGCATGCTAAAAGAAATCATTAAATAAATATATATTTTAGTATATTTTTAATTGGCAAAACTATTTTACTTCTATGTTTTATGGTTTAACATCTTTCATCTCGGTCTTTAATTTTTATTATGGATTGTAAGAAAAACACCCATTGTTTTGGTTTATAAAAAAAATAATGGTTTTTATAAAACCATTTCAAGTTTTACCGTTATATAATAGTAACCCTCATTTATTTTACTTTACAATTTTCTACTTTAATCAATATATATACCTTTGTAATACAATATTACCATAAGTATACATTAAGATGACTATTCATTTCTCATTGCCAGATTTCATTTTGACTAAAATTTTAACAATAATTTTGATTTCCTCAACATAAAGGTTTTCAGCTGTTATTTTTGAACAAAGGATATATTTTCCTCCATATAAGATCTATATTCTTCAAGCCAACTGTCTCAGATGCAAAATCAGCATTGACATATGCTGACATTTGCATTTAATTTAGAGGTGTTTAACACTTGAAGAGAGAGAACGAGTGAGTTATGATGAGCAAAATGCACAACACACAAAGACGAAATACGAAAGAATAAGAGTAAAGATAGAGAGAGAGAGAGAAGAGAGAGACCAGACATAAGTAGGAGATCAAGATGTAGTGTAGGATGAAAGACACGCTGTATTTAACTAAGAAGACTTTATGAAGACAAGGAGAGTATGATCAAAAAAGAGATAATGTGAAGCCGGCAAAGAAGAGCTGAGATGCGCCTATGAACCATTTGATGACAAAAGCACAATTACCAATGAAGCAGAAAATTTGAAAGAGAGAGAACGTCATGTAAAGAAGAAGAGAGGAGTAGAGAGAGAAAAAGAAGATGTGTTATGTAGCCTGAAGATGTTCAGCAACAAGTTAGATGAAGAGAAAAGATTCGATATTGGGAAGAATTGTAGATGAGTACGAGAGACAGCATGTGAAAGGCATTTTTGACGACGAACAGAGAACAGGAGTTTCGTATGACGCAAATTGAGTATGGAAGAGACTAAGTAAGGTGGTATTGAAAATTGAATAAGACACTGAGTCACGACAAGCGACAATGGAGATTGAGTAAATCTAGATAAGGTGAGTAGTGCTCACTTGACAAATTGGAGACGTTTTTTGCGATGGAAAATTTCGTGACGAGAATGGTAGAGCTGTAGTTTTTAAATATACACCGAAAAAAATATTAGAGTCAGTAAAGAGGATTGAGGTGGAAGAACACCGAGGATTTATGCATAGAAACAGAAAATTGTTCACGAACGCTTACCGTAAACGATTAACGGACTTGTTCTAACAAAAAGTTATAGATCTTATTGAAACATTAAAAGAAAGCATCGGTTAAGAAGCAACGAAGATTTTTGCCGTAACATTATGAAAAAACGCAATTGAAATTATGGAGTAGATGAAAGAGTTTACTAAATTGATATTCTCTTTGCTTATCTTCATCGAAAGGATTGAGAGAAGAATAGAGTGTAGTGTTACAAGAATGTGAACGATGGACAAAACATGATGAAACAAAAGCCGCACAACGCGAATTTTTAATGTTTTTCGGTGTGGCTTAAAATCTGAACGTTTTTTGATAGAAAATTACGTCAAAATATTTGTTTATTACTCAGAAAATATTGTCATAAAGTTGTGAAAAGAAATTGATGTGATTTATGAAATTAAATACAGGTGAGAAGTAAATTATCATTGGCTTTGCAAAAGAATTGACGAATATTAGATTGAGAAAGTTCTAAGGAACTCTTAAAAAAAGTAACGATTATTTCGATAAATTTCAACAATTTGGAAGTTATTTGGTAAATCGTTAAATTGAGTTTTTACGGAGGATTTTCAGATTGTAGAAGAAAATATCGTGTTTTCAATGAAAGCAAATTTCCAAGGAAAAAGAGCAAAGCGAATATTGTTGAGAAAAGATCTTAGGTGTGTATAAAGTTAGAACGGTTTTTGTTATGATTTCAGTAGTATGTGATTTAAAGTAATAGACCAATGATATTCATTAGGTTAGTGAAAAGACCATGTTTTAAAGATAAAAAAATTTCTTCAGAATGAGAAAAACTTAAGGACTTTTTTCTAAATTATCGTATATTGGTGTGCAAAAATTTGAAGAAATATTAAAAATATAAATCAAAGGCTTTACATTTGAAATGTATGTCAACATTAGTAAAATATCGATGCAGCAAATCTTAGAAAATTGTATTATTTACGACTGTACTGTACGTGAGAAAGAATTAGAATGAAGATGAATGGGTATGAATTACAGTAACATTTGAGATGAGAGAAAGTGGGATTAAACATGATGAAAGATAATAAATGCCAGTATTGAATAATGGATGGTAAATATGATCATAGTTTTATTTTCAATGGGATGCATGAATCTTCTGTGTTTCAAAAGACGCCTAGGTTTTTCTATGTGATTTATGAAATTATAATACATAAGTAAATTATCATTATCGGTATACCCCAAAAAATGCATGCATTAAATGTAACATAATGCAAAATTTTTTTCTTTTCTATTATACTCCTAGATATTAATATATAAGTAAATAATATAGTACTATTTTTTTTTTACCTTAAAAATATTTAGGTTAAAGTTTACAATAAATATTTAAAGATATTGTTAAAAAAGGGTTAGACATTGTTAGATATTATTAAAGAAAGACATTATAAAACAATTTATGGTATAAAATTCTTAAATTAATATGAGTAGTTATTTATTAAATCATACTAGGATATTTTTTATCAGCTATTGAAAATATGTTCTCGTATGAACGCAATAAAATTCTTGTGGCGACAATTGGTTAGATTTCAAAAAGAGAACAGCGATTTATTATTTAGTTTTATTTTGGTCCATCGATTTGACGTTTTTTAATGAATTTCAATAATTTCTTTTTATATCCTCGAAATATTTCCTTATGTTGTGAAATTACATGGAGGCTATTGTTATGGTTAAAAGGAACGTCCGACTGTTTAGTCTCTTAGAAAATTATATAATTTTTTTAACTTCTTAAAACTTTATTATAAGGCTTTATTTTCCTTAAAACCAAATCTTCCTTTATTCCAAATCCTACGAGACAATAAGCTACTTTGAAAAAGTATCGAATTTTTTTAATTTCAACATTTGGAAATATTATTTTGTAAAAATCTTAAATTAATTTGCAGCTTCAATTTTTTTTGTGGTATTGATGATTATATTATTGTTGCATATAACTTATATTTTGCCTGATAAATAAATATTATAAAACAAATTATTGATGAATTGCAAATTATAAATAAAAAGCAAAAGATATTCCAAAAGTGGGCGTGACTGAATTATACATTAACTTAGTTTTAGGATGTCTAATACTTGTCTTTAAATATTTTTGGTGAAAAAGTTTTAAATAATCGACTTGAAATATAGATGTGAGATTTATTAATGTAATCACTATCAACTAATAATGTATTTTAAACACATTAATTTTCTAACCCAAATTAAACAAGCTAAATAACTTTTTCAAATTTCATTTAAGCCTTTATATAGCAACAAACACGATTGGACACTTAAAGCGTTTAAAAAAAATATAAACTGATATTTAAAGCTTACATAAAAATATTACAGATCTATTGTCTGTCGTAATTGAAATACTTAAGAGGAAAAAACATTAAATACAAAGAATTTATTATAAATAACATTTCCGCACTTGGAGTACAAAGGGTATACCCGATATAACATTATATTTCCTAGCTAATTATCACAAATACATTAAATAGACTAATTATATATTTTTTAAGTTGAGTAATAAATGCTAATTAAACAATCGTGGGTAAGAGAGGGTTGTTATGATTTGTGTAAAAGTAACCGGTATTTTTTAGCAAAATTTAGTGTTTAAATTGTTCTTGAATATTAGATACGTATAAATTTTCAAAAAGTGGAAGATACTCTACAATTTCGCGGAAGATCCTCAAAGGAAATTTCACTTAAATTAGCTTAATATTTATCAGGAGTTAATTTACTAACTTGAACTAGATGTTTGGGCTCTGAATGTTGCTTAAAAAGAAATTTGGGATGCACAAATAATATAATATGTATATTTATTATACGCAAGTAATATATTTTCTCTGATCTAGACTGGGTCACAGAATAAAGAAAACTGTTTTTTGTTAAAAAAGTAGAAAGATATAGCCTTTTAAACCACAATTATAATCTAAAATTTTTCCCAAAGCCTCATAAGAACAAGAATTCTGCCCCGTTAAAAAGATTCTATATATAAAGACTTATTAATCCATCTAAATTTTATTACTTAATTTTTAATAATTATTAAAGTGTTTCTTTATTTCTTTAAATTTTTCTTTTAAATTTTGATTAATTGTTTAGGTTATATATTTTTTGGTTAAAGTTAGAGTTTGCGCGGTTTATTTTTAAATGAGTTGAGTCTATTCTGAGCATGAATATTGAAAAGATCTATATAAAAAACAAAATAAAACAGGGAACAATTTCACCAAGTGATTTCACAACATTGACTATTTTCATGAGCCCAAATTTTCCGAAAACTGATTCAATTAGAAAAACTCTGGTTTATATAAATTCCTATAGAATTTATCCCATTCCCTCCCTTTAAGGTATCATTACATTCGAAGGCATGTAATTCTATCTTGAACGCTCACCTTTTTTTCATAAAATTATAAACTGACAAGCTGTGCAGATATGAGGAATATTGGTTTTATTGTTTATAATATCAATCCAAGAATGCTTGGGATTGAGAAAACACAATGAAACATCTAACATGTTGTTATAAGACATAACTAACAACTTTTTTTGTACAATTAAAAAAATATATTACGTACTTTTAAACTGTTAAATGATTTTCACGTTTTGTTGTTTTTTTTTTTTTTTTTTGTTGTGTAAATATTACTTTAATTATATTTATAATAAATTCAACACATCCTAAACAACAAACCTATTTCTCTTGTAAGCACCATATACGGCACAACTATCTATAACAGCATATATTGATGTGAAGCAAGTTTTTTCCCTGCGAATCTGATTCTACGCATTTAACTTGAATGTGTGGTGTTAACCTTACGTCGTAGTCAATACACTTGATTTCTACGGTATTTTCAGGCAAATTTGAAAAATATTGTTTTCATTCATCAGATTATTAAACTAGCAAATTTCTTTAATGAGGACGAAAAAAAAAAGAGAATTTTGATATAAATAGCAATTTAGTGTGTTCTTCTTATGGTGACGGTTTTTTTAATGATTTCCATATTTGTTATATATATAAACAAAGACAGGGAATTAGGTGCATATTGAGAGGTTGGTGCAAAGAGGCGCTTGCTTGATTTAGAGAATGAATAAAAGATTTCTAAATTGTATAAAAATTAATGTGATATTATTATCTTTAATATTATCATAACATTAACTAATAAAAATTGCAAACTCTTAAGTAGCCGAGATTATAGCTACATAAAATTTACCAAAACATTTAGAATCGTGACTTTATTATGCGTTAAGATGAATTCTTAAAAAATATGAGTGCATTTTTTTTGGAAAGCTTTGAGGTATTGATTTAGCATTTGGAAACAAAAAAATAATATGTAATACCCTAAGGGAAATTACACTTATAACAATATATAGCTGAACTACGTGGAATAATGTATAAAATCTGATTTTTAGGTGTTTAAATTGGACGTTTTTATAAATAATTATCTAAGAATCTTTATTTTGTTGATTAGTTAATCTTACCTTAAAATATTTTTTCTAATTAGTTGTTAAGAAAAACCCACAAAATTTATAACATATCATGAGTTAAATATTTAAACATCGTAAAATATTAATACTATAGTACTTATTATTTAATCTTCTCAATATTTCCTTCAACAATTGAGTCGTTCTTAATGTACCTTGTCATTTTAGCTGTAATTTTAATTAGAATATTATTTGGTAAATAATATTCATTAAAAAATTATATGAAAGTTATTTTAACGGTATTTAATCATTTAATAAAATAATGTGTTTCATTAAAATGCCAACTTCTTTCCCTAGCCTCAACCCATTTTATTAATAGATTAGGATTTATTAAATGGACGTTATTTTTTAATAGATATTACATTATTACATAAATATTTGTTTTTAATTATATATATGCCAATAATAATAATTTATCATTATATATTCTGAAAACTATGTTTATATTAATAAAAAATTTTTATATCTTCTAAAATTACTCTTTTACTATGCTTAATTTTCAAATTACAATTTAGAACAATATATTACAATTTTGCCTAATATTTCAACCTTTGAAATTATTTGGAATATCTTAAAATTGAGTTTTTTAACGGATTTTTCAGTCATTTGAAAATATAATGTATTTCCCTTAATTATGCAATTTCAAATACACGAAAAAGAGCAATTCTTATAATTAATTATATTTATAGGTGTCCTTTAATATTGTACCTCTTTTTATAATAGAATTTCCAATATTTGCTCTTTTTGATAATTTTAACCAGAAGATGATATAAAATTTTTTTATACTTTAGTTGTAGGTAAGATACCTGATGTTATTATTTATGTAAAATACAATTTTGAAATAAAACTTCTCTATAAAATTAACGTAAGACCCAGTTTATAAAGGTACCAATTCCTAAAGCTTAACGTTAAGAGTTAAAAAAATGACTAATTTTAAAGACGAAGTTTTTTTACTTATATTAATATATCAAACATTTAGAGATGTCTTGAGTAGGTTATAATCTCTGTTAGAGTTACCGTTCGCGTTTTCTTCACATCCACACTCTTTTCGGCATTGTAAGGGACTGAGTGGATTTGGAGATAGATATATCTATATGAGATATTTTAAACATGTTACCCCTTTTATCAAACATATTCATAAATCGAAAGTCAATTCTTTCTCCTTTTATTTGTGCTATCTTTTGAGGGTGTCTTTCGTTGAACGTTTTTTAATTGCACATATATTTCGTAATATGTATGATGTTTTTCATTATAAGTCAAGATGATGAATGATTCATGTTATATGTTGGGTTTTGAAATACACCGTTTATGTATTAATAATTAAGAGGTGTTATACTTTTAATCAATTATTTTATTACTGTGAGTTTGCTTTTTTAATCTCTTTGAATTTTCACCGGATGTGAGAAGATTATCGTATACTAGTTAAGAGAGTATGATTTTTCTAAATTTCAAACCTATATAATTTGAAGGTTTTAATATTTTTTGGTCTAATTTTATTACTTTTACAATTGAGTCTTTAATTTCTATTTTCTCTCGAGATTGAAATGTTGAAAAAATAATTGCTCGATATATTGCATTTGAAAGGTCAATTTCAAAAGGCAGATATTAAGTATTGATATTTTTATATTGAATTATGAAGTTTAGGGTATTGTCTTCACCGATTGATCTCGGGTGTTTTATCAATGGAAAATTTCAATATTTGTGTTTTGTAGTTTAGTGTTTTATATTATATGAAGCTCGTATGCAATTGTTATCGATTATAGTTGATGAAATAGAAAAGGCTTGAGTTTTATAGTGATAATAAATGGAGATGATATTTTAAAACGTATCTGTAGAAAAATGCTTATGCGTATGCTTTCTATAGGCATGTATTTTAATATTACATAAAGTTACTTACACATATATACGGTACATGACAGTTATATTAATAATTAGAGTAATATGTTCCAATTTTCCGTTAATATCGTTAAAATATTTTAGTGAGTTTTAAACTTGGGTTTCAGCAATATATCTTGCATATGAAAATAATTATTCGTGTTTCATTGATTAATTGTTGCATTGTGCACGATATAATGCAGCAATAATGAATGAAAGGTTTAGTAGGTGTCATTAATTGGACCCCCGTTTTTAATGAAATTTCAAGTATTGATGTTTTTTTAATAGAGCCAAATATCTTCATTAGTTGGATTATAACTGTATTTAATTAATTTAAAAAGTTAATCTCCTTCTTGCAATTTTGTTTATTGTATACTATTGTAACTTAAAATATTTCACATTTCAAATTTTAGAACTACTTAAACACGTTGATACGGATTTTTTACTCAAGTTTTGTCAACTTATTGATTATTCTTAGTTAGGGTAATACTATGAAAAAATGAGTTTTTAAGAGTGTACTGTAATATTATCTAACTCTACAGCATTTGCAAAAAAAATAATGTGTTTCATTAAAATGCACATTTTTCAAATGGATGGACGTTGATGGAAGATATGGTATTTATTAACTAAGATGTTGGGAGATTTAAGTGGGTAGTTATTCTTAATGGTACGTTTGGTATTAACTTTTAGGATAATTTTTTTCATTTTGGATATTTGTTTTTCTGTATATACCGAAATAGTTTATTCCTATTATTGCTGGACTTGACCTTTAATAAAAAAGTTATCTTCTAAAATTTAGCGATATTCCTAATTTGAAGTTTTTATGAAAAAATTTATTTTCTTATAAAATTATTTAAACTGCTCCTTTTATTTCAGTAATAACAAATAATGTGTTGCGTAGGATATATATCTCACTTCAATTTACACCGCTCTTGGTAGAGAAGAATTGTATTGTTCGTGTATAAAATATTTCAAATTGACGTGTTTCTGATTTGGTTTATTTTAGTATTATTGTGGGAATTTATGAGATAATTTCATTAAAAAATGCAATATCCAAAACGCAGAAAAGAGATTTATTAATGACATCATGATCGGAATTGCTCTATATTAGTGTGTCTTAATTGAACTTTTTTGTTTAAATGGAGGAGATTGTGTTACAGGATATTGGTGGTTTTTTATATAACAATGTATATTCGTTAGTTATTTGTGAAAGACACAATGTTTTTAATGAGGGAAAATTTTTTGAGCTTCTATATATTGACGAAGAAGAACTGATTATTTCATAAAAAAATTTTGTAATACTCTATTTGCAAATTTAGTTAAATGAGATAACGTTGTTTTTCGATTCTTATCTAAATATTTCTACATTATGGGTTAAATTGTGAGGTTAAAGGGTCAATTTAATATAAATTGTAGTTAATTTAAAAACAAAATCATTCCTAATGTCTATAAAGAAGTGATTTTGTTATTTATCTCATAAAAGTTTGAATAAAATTTTGAGAAAAGAAGAGAATTATAATTAAAGAGTTTTGCGGAGTGCATCTTCTATACTATGATAGCGAGTTTCTCTCTAATGAAATTTAAATTTATTTGTTTACAATATTTTCACGACCAAGTGATGTGATTATTGATGCGTTCCATGCCTGTTTCAGCAGTGAATTGAACTTCTGGAAAAATGTGGGTTAAGTTCAAAATTTATCCGTCTTTCATACTGTCAAGTTTTTCAACTTTCTCTCAATTTCACGAAACTATTACAAAGTACGAATTTTTAACAACTTTTAAATTTTGCTGAAATTCCATTTGAGAAGTGGTATATAAGTTGAGTAAAGTCTTAAAATGAGCTCATTCAGTATGAGTAGAGTCTGACGGGGGTAATCAGTTATTAATTAAGATGTTTTTTTTTTAAAAATCCAATTTCAAAAAGCAGAACAATGCTGAGATTATTAAATATACTAAAGTAGGTAAGGGTCCTAGGTCTTAAATGGACGTAAGTGTTGTATGTGAATTATATGACTGAAGTTGGTAAAATAAAATATGAGCAATTTTTTGAAAATTTATACCAATAAATTATGAAAATTAAATTCAGTGTATTGGTTGTTTTCGGAAAAATGCAACTAGTTTTCTATAATAAAGTAAAAGTTTTTGATTGGAATATATTTAAAAAAATGTTATAATCTTTTCTCCGCAAAAATATTGGGTATACAAAAAATTACTGTTAATAAATTAAATACATCATTATACATTAATACATATTTTTACACCTTAAACTGTACCAACAAGTTTGAATTATCTTGGGTAATTCTCTAATAAAGTTTATGACAGTTTTTTTAAGGATGATACCTGAGAGGTAAGATTTTAATCATGTTTTTATTTATTGAAGAGAATGTAGACCATAAAATGTATTTTCCATCATTAGAAGAGTTTTAGAGTTCGAATCGCGAAAGAGTCCATTTATGATAAGTGTTCTAGATCATAGAGAATTTACAATTATTTAAATTTGTTGGTGAAATTACAAAATTTGAGCATTTTTAGTGAATGAAATTTTCAATATTATGTGTTTTATTTATATACTTATCTTTGATAGTAATCTTTTCTGGTTTGTATAGATGATAAACGCGATTTGTTTGTTAAAGTTTTTAAAGTGTTAATTTCATGTCCGATTGACTTCTATTTGTTTCTTTCTTGTAATTATTTTCCTACACATTGCTATATATGGTTTACAAGAACTCTAAAGTCAAACGGGATGAGTTTTTCCTAAGAAATATATTATTTTAAAGACTTTGACAATTATTTGGTAAATCTTAAAATTGAGTTTTTAACCTTATTTTCAGCAATTTGAAAAAAGAAGCTGTTTCATTGAAATGCAATTTCAAAAAGAGAAAAGTGAATTTATTAATGTTTTGGTGTCTTAATTGACGATCTTTAAGTGATTAATGAGTATTTGTTAATGGCATAAATATATATGGGCGGTTTTATTTTTATATACCAAAACAGTGATATAAATTTAGTTGATTGTAATAGCTATTTACATTGGTAGAATAATTAATGTTTTATAACTTGTAGTCCTTATAAAATATACGCTTTTTTCTTAAATTTTCTAACCATTACAAACAACTGGATTATTTGTAAACAGCTTTCAAATATAATTAGTCCAACAATTTAGTAGAGGGTAATTTGAGGTAATATTCTGGTAAAATTTGATGGATGTGTTATATGCTCCTTTATTTCTGCGGATTTGATATTCAACATGGTCGTCTTCCATTAACTGATTACTTATAAAATAAAGTCAAAAAAAGAATTTAATTAATATTTCTTATAGGTGTGCTTCTGTTATTTCGTAAGTCACAAAGCTGTTGTTGCTAACGTTTCAATAGTTTCAAGCGAACACATTTATAAATGCCAACCAGCATTTGTCATATTAGTTTGTAGAGTGAAAAACTCTGTCGATTGGTTATAATTATAGAAAAAAATTTTTGATACATTCGAGATACTGCTCTTCTGAGCTTTTAAGTAGTATACCACATCCTATGAGGATAATCTCGTTAACTTGACTGAATATTTTTCCTAAAAATTAATATTCAATTTTATGAAATTACTTTTTTCCTTGCTTGAGTCTTATGGTCTTATTAAATTGAGATAAGAATTGGGTTTTAATACAGGGATTTCTATGTTGTGTCAGGCTTTGAAAAAATAATGTATTAATGTCATTGCAATACCGAGCTTTCAAAGAAACAGAAAGAGAATTATTAACTAAGTTTTGTAGGAGTCTTAAATTGGTTTTTGTTAAATTTTTGCGGATTTAGTGTTCAATAAGTTTTTGTTATTGTTATATTATTAGACAAAAATAATATTTCATTTAGTTGAGTTGAACATTCACGAGCATCTTGTGTATGTTAGAATAAAAGATAATTTTTAACTTCTATCTTACGCTGGTCCCTATATTGGATACTAAGTTTTTTGCACATATACAAAAGTTTATTGAAATATCATAAGTAAGGTTACGTTATATTCATTGATTTTTCTCGCCGTATATAGAAGTTCTCAACACATTTTTCGAAGAATTTCCTTTTTGGTTTTAAAATAGGTCTCATAAATTTGGATTGTTAGAACGGAGAGTTAATTGTGAAATATTGCTAATGTACCAATTAGAGTTACATAATCATATCATAAGTTTGATTGAATAGCACAATTGGTAAAAATATAAAGCAGATTAGAACGAAATATATTAATAGTTTTAGGTGTCTTGAGTTGACGTTAATACAGTGTATATTTTTAAATGAAATTTCATAGATTTCTGAATTTATTACTTTCTAAAGTTCTTGTTCTCAAGAAATTAGTGGATTCATTCTCGTTGTTAGTAACCTGTTTTTAGAGAAGCTTAGCTCTATAAAATCTTCTGACGTTTGATTTAACTCATTAAATTCTTGGCACATTAGAAAATGTATAGGATATTGTCTTTTAGATAATGTACGATTATTATCTCTAAGTTTTTACATTTGAAGGGTATGTAATATGCTGGTATATTTTTGGAATCTTAATTAGAGTTTTTAAAAGGTATTTTCAGCTTTGAAAACTGTGTGGAACATTTTTGGAAATTCCATTTCGAAAAGCAGCAAAATAATTGTAATTTTTTAAATAGAGTATATAAAGGTGTTCATTAAATATGATCTTGTTTATTAATCAAATTTTGCACATATTGTTTTTAAAGTTTATTGAAATTATTTCTATTTCTGTAAAGTAGTTGGTTGAAGAGTAAATATACTAATAAAAGATTTTACCTAAAATTGAATAACCTATATACTTTAGGTGTAATCCAAAATAAAGCTAAAACAATAAATTGTAACTGTGGTAACGTATTAAACTTTTTCAGATTTTCCAAAATTGCAATTTTGGGAAAGCTTTAAAAAGTATATCAATTGTACTCCTAAAATTTCAAACATTATGCGCTGTGTACTTTTGGTTATAATCTTATTTATACAGAGATATGTTATTTTTGCACGCCTGTTTGTGAGGTTTTTCACAGAGATGAGCACAATTTCTTTAAATAATAATTTTGATGATTCATCGAAAAGTATTTTTGAAGATAATTCAGAAAAGTCGAAATTCTATTAAACTAGAATTAGGTGTCTTAAATGGACGTTTTTAATCTATTCTTCATTATTGATTTTTATCTAACCAATAATTTCCTTGAGCTGATAAACCATGTTTTTTAACTAAAAATTTTATCTTTCTAAAATTACTTCTGAACAAAATTTATATTTAAAACTTTAATTTGCTTAAAAATTGATGAGTTAGTCTTCCAGAATTTAGTAACTCCTTAAAATATTCTCTTACTTTTTCTTACAAACTCATTCACTTTGGAAATTATTTGGTAATTCTATAAATTGTGAGATTTTGCTTTTTTTAACGTTATTTTCAGCAGTTTGAAAATATATACTGCTATTGTTTCCTTCCTAATATGTCACGATCTAAGAAAGCAGAAATAAAGAGATTAGTTTTAAATGATATTTATAGGTTGCATTAAATGCCTTATTGACTCGTTTTTATTTAACTATTGAAAAATTTCATATATTCTTGTATTGTAGTTTTAATTTAAGTGAGCAAACAATTAGGTGTTTTCTCTTTTGTTGTAGGAAAAATCTCTCTGTTATTTCATAGATTAGAAGAATGATTATATTCTTCTGAGTAGTGATTTTATTCGTAGAGCGCTTTTTGGCTTATAATTAAATCACCATTATTGTCTATTATTATAAGAACTTTAAAGTACGAATTTTCCCTTATGTTTTTCAACCTGAGAAGCTTTTTATTAAGGAACCGTGTAGATGTATTAAGAGGCTCAAATGTACGAGTTAATTGTTCATGCTATCTTATAGATTTTATAAGTAATGTGTTTCTAATTGAGCAAAATGATTTCAAATGTTTAGTACACACAAGCTGACCAAGTGAAACTTTTTATAAGTTTTAGTGTTTAAATAGATTGTTTTTTTATATTTTTCACACATTTTATTGATTTTGAAATTTATTACTTTGATTTTTTTCTAACTTCAATATCTGTGCAGTTAGTTGTCGATAATTGACCCTTATTTCAAAAAATACAAATTGGAGACCTTAAAAATTACGGACCATATATGCTTCTTTAAATTTTTCAGCAACTTACAAATTTAGAACTCTTAAAGATACGATTTCCGAAAGTTTCAAACATTTGAAATTATTTTCGGATAATTCAATCTATACTTAAAATTAACGAGATCTTTTTAGAACTCATCTTATTTTTTATGACACTTTGCAAATATATGCGTTTCATTGAAAGCCATGTTGTGACCAAAAACGACCAGAAAGCAGAATTTACTTAATAAATATTTATGGTTGTCGGTAAAAGTAAACTAATCCTCATTTTTACCCAAATACCAAAATTATCTAAGACCTTCACTTAGCTTTTAATATAGAAATATCACTTTAAATCTAAAACCTGTTTTTACTAAAAAATTTAACTTCTAAATTACGCTTTTTGCTTCTATTTTCCTTATTTTAATTTAGAATCACTTTAAAAAACATCGTAGTTAGTCATTATCTATAACTTTTGAAGGTGTGATATTTTTCAGGTCCTTCGCGTATAGTTTTGGCTCAAAAAATTGAGTTTTCAAACGGCCCGATTAATCATCAGGCAATCCTTTGTTGAAAACTACATTCTAAATATATTAAAATAACTATGAACAGTACAAACATGAATTATCAGAAGGAACCGAACAGCGGGAAATTAATAATATTTATATAATGTATCATTATTATTCTCTGATTTGATATTATTCTAAATATTAATCATAAAATCTTTGACTTTGTATAACCAATCATTTCATTAGTTGTGAAAAACTGTTTTTAAAAAAATTTAACCCTCTTCTCTTTTAACTAAACTAGTGTAACAAAGGATACCCTTTTTGACAATTAAATCAATTTCATCATATGTGCAACAGTATTAGCAAGTATACTTAGCGGTTGCGATTTCTTCATAAAATTTTCAACACTTTCTACATGAATGTAAATAGACTATTGGAGAACAAAGTCTTCCCTGCTATACGTAAAATTCTTTCTGCGTTCAAGACAATTTATGATACAATTATATTGGCAAAGAAAAATCAGTGAAAAAAGAAAGCTATGTAAATAACAATTTCCAGTCACCAAAACATTTCCATCTTTCCATATCTGTTTTTTGCACCAATATCAACTGAAGACTGATTTGTGAAAAACTGTTTTAATAAAAAATTTTATCTTCTAAAATTACCAAAATCTTTTTACTACGACGTTTATTGGACTTAAAATTCATTCTGAAAATATACAAAATTTAGTTAATTTTAAAATACGAATTTTTCCTAAATTATATTACAATACAACCACTTTTTAGAAAATAGTTTGTTAATGATTTAGCCTTGGATGTAGTTGAATGTCTTTATAATCAAGTCGATACTGTAAAGCTGGTAAATTGCAAGAACATTATATAATGTCAATTTCTTAGATTAAATGGCGAATTAATCACTATATAAAGGGAACTGCCGCTATTTCTCTATTAAATATCTCTTTCAAGGTGTTCCATAAAATTTCTTGAGTTGCGTCTCTTTATATGAACATTTTCAAATAATTATGTTTTTCATCTAAGGATTAACTACAAAATCACTTTTTCTTTTAAGTTCCGTTGAAAAAACCTGTTTATAATAATCTATCATAATTCCTAACATCTCCACTAAAAATTTACTGAGTATTACACTTATATCATTAATTTATAAAAAATGGCTGGAGCAAATTTAGAAACTCTATAAAACGTACGCACTTTTTAAATCCCTATATTTCAATACACTAATGTGTGGAAAATTATTGTTATCATCGTGTTAATATTATAATAATATGAGTTTTTAACAATATTTTAACAAGCATTTGAACATGGAAAAGTCAAATTGTCGATTTCAATTGAGCTATGCTAAATTATCACAAAGCAGAAAACGAGAATTATTCCGATAAGTTTTTAGGTGTCTTAAATTGCGTTTTTTAAATGTAATTTCAATATTTGTTTTTATATACAAATATTTCATTTAGTTGTGAAAACCTGTTTAAAAAAAAAATTTTAACTTCTATAAATTATCTCGCTTATTTACTTATGATATTTCATAACGCTAGTTCGCTTTTGATATTTGGATAACTTTATAATACGTCATATATACGATAATATTTCCACATACAAGATTTATAATTATAATCTCTACAGTTATTGAGAAAAATTCCTTTTATTCAGCACTCAAATTTAGACAGTTTTTTATTCTTTAATTTCGTCAAGAGTATTGAACAAAATAACTTTTGCACGTTTTCTTCAGTAGAAATGCGCAATTCGCATTCAAAAAGCTAGAAAATTATAGAATACTCTATTAATAACAATTTCTCTCAAGTGTATCTTCTAAATTGGACGTTTTCTAACTGAATTAATTTTGTTAGATCTCTAGTATTACCTATAACCTAAATATTTCATTAGTTTAGAAAAAATATAGTCATTGGTAATGAAAAAAAATATAAATTTTAAACTCTAAAATTACGACCTTAAGGTGGTTGTCTTTATATCTCTTTGCGTGATTACATTTAGATGTTAGTAACGTCGCTTAACAGCTAACTGCACTATTTTTTCCTTAATACTCTCATAACCCCTTGTATTGAAATCTAAGTTTGGTAATTCTTAAAATTGAGATTTTTACCAATATTTTTTATGAACTGCGGATTGTTGCTAGCAAAATTCTTGAACCAAAATAATGTATACATTTTTTCCTGTAGAAATTTGCATTTCTCACAAGTAACAGTCAATCGTGGGAGATTTATTACATTTCAGTGCTTGTTGATGTGGATCTTCTAGTTTGTACGTGTTGGGTGCTCTAAGGATTTTAATATATAGTGTTGTAATAATATATACCATACAAATACAGTGTTAGAATATATATTAATTTTTTAAATAATTAATTGTTGATATATATTAAGTTTATACTTAAAAAAATTTTCTAGAAATAAACTATTATTATACAATATTAGAACACATGCGTCTGAATAATAAGAACATTTTTAAGATTTACTCGTATCATTTTTCACTTAATTCATCTTGATACCTATTATCACAAATCTCTCACGATATATCCTCACTTATAGCTAATATATCTTTCTTAAATCTTCAATACATTTAATAGACCTTATTTTGGTATATCTCTAAAAATTGCAATTTTTACGGGTCATTTTTTACTACTACTACCACTACTGTTATAAATAATAATGTGGTTCATTGAATCCGGCATTTCATAAAAGCAGGAAGGAATGGATTTTATCTTACTCGACTCATTAGGTGTTTAAATTGAACATATCTGCATTTTAAGCAACCCTCTTTCGGCTCTTCTCGTAGTCACAATATTTGACATACGTATTATGTTCACCATAACTTAGTCTTTTGATGAGATTTTGACACATCAAAAAATAAATTTCATTCTAAAAATTGTAAAAATCAACTTCTGTTTCAAAAGATATAAATAAAAAATAAAAAAATCCATTCATTCATACATAAAACTTCTGAGTCAAGTGCGCCTTTTCTTAAAATTTTGCACCATTACAGAATTTGAGAACTCCTTGCGTTTAAACGAAGTACGAATTTCTAACCTAGACACAATCTAATCTAATGATTTAAGTTCTCACTCAAGAAATTTAATTTAACTGGATTAACTTCTCTCTTCAACATTTAATAAACTGAACATACAATCTAATTCACCCGGTATCTCTTCCACCCCATTTGAAAAATAATGTGTTTGGATTGAAAAGTGCAATTTTCAAAAAGCGCAAAAGTGAATATTATTAATAAGTTTTATTTTAGGCTGTTCTTTAAAACTTCGAAGATTTTTTATATCGAATAACTGAAATTTATTACATCACCTTTGTTTTTATATATCAATATAAATAATTTTCACATTGTTTTCGAACTGGACCCTTTTTGATATATAAATAAAATCAATAATTTAAAACATTAAACTTCTATTGACTAAAACAATCCTTAATTAACTAACCATAAATATATTCTTCTATACAAGTTTAGAATCTTAAAAAGTAACGATTATTTTTTATAGAATAAAAATTCCGGCTAATCATTTGAAATTAAACTTTTGGTAATCTTTAAATACATGTTGAGATTTTTACACTGGAACTGCAAAATACATTAGGAGAAACTAAGCAATGAGAGATTTCCTGTCCATCGTTAGACAACAAATATATAGGAACGTAGTTTTTACCACCAATTTGTGATTACAGCGAAGCATATTCTAAAAAAAGCGCCAGACAACGAAGATTCGTTATATTAATAACGATACATTGTTTAAGGTCTGCTTTCAATAATTTGGAACGGTTTATTTAATATGAACATTTCCTACATAATTAGGATTTTATTATAACTAACACATAGCACTCTATTAAAAAGCTTCACAAATTCATGTTAATTACATTATTTCATGGAATCATAATTATCTGTCTTTAAATAAAATTTAATTCTAATTACCAGAGAAAATCCCTACTTTTCTTAGTTGAATCATACACTCATCATAAAACACAACTTCTGCAAAATTTAGAATACCTATAAATAAGTTCAAAGAGTCTCTTTTTACTCACTAACGATGGTCAACTAGTATATATGAACATATATATTTGGGTCTAGAAATTAAACTCAATTAAAAATGAATGATAGTTTAAATATGAATCAATCACAACCGCTCATTAACACAAACTTATAAACAAAATGTTAGAATATTTTCAATGGTGTAATTCACTCTTCTAGAAAAATACTAAACAAACACTCTCGTGTTTCTCTACAAATGCAAAATTTCCCAAAACAGCAGAACGAAAGTGAATAATATTCTCTTCATTTATCAGAAAATGTTTAAGAACTGCTTACCACATGATTAAGTGGCAACCCAGAGTGTATTCTTCAACAAAGTTGTCCACGAAAAATTTCAAGATATTTGAAGTTTTCAAAAATTATAAAGTAATAGTCATACCCCAATCAGAAAAATTAAGTTTCATTTATTTTCAAATGTCGTTACAAAAAAGTGAAAAAAGAACGAAATGAAAAAAACAGTTTATCCTTGCCGTGGAACGTCCACGAAAGCTCGGCTGTTGTCATTATTATTATAATTTAGCCTCTTAAATTTTCCCCAAACTTATATAGCAATTTTAGTAAATTACCATATTTGCTTAGAAAATAATTTATTATGCGGATTTTTCCTTTATCGATTTCAAAACCTCGTGTTTTCATTGGAATATTATTCATTTATAATGGGTAATTGTTATAAACTTAAATAATTTAGTAATTCAGCTGGTTAATATTCAACTCAAAAGGGGGAGCAAATTGCGGTTATTATATTTATCAGCTAAAGCACAAATTCGCATGTAAGAATATTGATTGAGTTCATTATTCTCATCTCTTATATTATAAAAATATATGCAATTTTAAAATATAAATTATCATAATAAGAATGATTTTTTAATTACTTGTTTTAGGTGTCTTAATTAATTGAACGTTTTTATATATTATAAATATTGAATTTTTATAAAATATTGTTTTTAATATAAATATTCGTATTATAAAAGATTTTTTCTTTAGTTGTGATACCCTGCTAATTACTAATAAATTTACAGTTCTAATAAAAATTTAATTGTTATATATATATTATTCATTTCTTTAAAAAATATTCATTAACTGAGTATCCCTATTTTAATATTGATTTTTTATATAACTTTTAAGAACCTTTTAAAATTTTTATTGTCTCTTGTATGTTTTATTACCTTTGAAAGTATTAATTTTGTTTAATATTGAAAACTGAGTTATTTATAAACAAATATTACTACAATGCATTATTAACACACTAAGTTTTCTATCATTTCCCAATGAAACAGGGTGGCGAATAAGCTACTTCAAATAAGAGAATTTTAATTTAAAATAAGTTTGTTTATAAAAATAAAAATTGCCGCTTTTATATTTTAATTACTATGAATTTCAAATATTTGTTTTTATATACCAAATATATTTTCATATATTAGGAATGAATAATTTTTGGTTTTAATAAATATAAAATTTAAACTTTACTAAATTACGTATAAAGTCTTTAAAGTATCTTTCTATATCAAATTTTGCACATTTCAAAATTATAATAATTAAAGTATCGAATTTTTCCTAAATTTAAGCATTTTGAAATTTATTGGTATATTATTTCTTTTCCTTAAATATACAAATTAAGTTGCACATCAAATATCCTAATTGAAGTTCATTGTGTGTCGGTAAGCATTTTGAGGATGACTGATAAAATGCTGTTTCATTAAATGCAATTTGCAAAAAGTCAGAAAAAGTGAATTATACTTAGTGAGATATAGGTTGTGAAAAGTACAAATGAGAGGAGGATATTCTATATCTGATGGTGGAACATGTTAAATAAGAATATCTGTCTTATGATATACACTTAAAACTACTTGCATTAGTTGTAAAAGCCGTGCTTGTTACCATAATAAATTTTAGTCTTCTAAAGCTATACCCCCTCGTACATTAATAAATTCTTCAGCTCAGTCACTTATTTCGCAAACCTGTCAAATCACAACTCGAAGGATATTCTTAAATGAAACGACTTTTTCCTAAATTTCAACCATTTAAATTAATAATTCTCTTAATTCATTAGAAAATAAACAAATTAGAGAGTGTTACTCGCCTCCATTTATTTTTACACCATTCCCTGTAAAATTGTACATTAAAATGGCAATTTCAAAAAGCAGTCAAGAAGATTTATTAATTGTTTTAGGTGTCTTAAATTGACGTTTTTTAATCGAAATTTCATATTTGTTTTATATTCAAAATATTCTTTAGTTGTGAAAACCTGTTTTTAATTAAAAAATTTAACGTGTGGCAAGATTCGAGACCGCTTCACTTCCGTTTGTTAAATCGTTCAATGTTTAAGGGCTACATTTTTCCCACTTGCCAGGTGGGCCACAACCATCCCCCCAGACAAAACCCTGCCCATTTTCTCTCCTATCATGCCTTTATTCTCGCTTCTGCCAAACCTCACATTTCTCTCCTTCAGACATTCGTTCACCGACTCGAGCCACTTTCTCTTCGTAAAACAACTCTTAGATTTAGAAACCTTTAAAAGTACGAAAAATTTTCCTATTTTCAAACTTTGAAAAATTATTTCTTAATTTTAAATTTTTTTGCAGTTTTCTGACGATATTCTCTCGCTCTCAAAAAGTATGTGCTTTCCATTGATGCCAATTTCAAAAACGGGCAGAAAAGTGTTTTATTAAAGTTTTATGGTTTTGAAATTGACGTTTTTTAATGAAATTTCAATATTTGTTTTTATATACCACATATTTCCTTAGTTGTGAAAACCTGTTTTAATAAAAAATTTTAACTTCTAAAATTACGCTTTTTCTTAAATTTTCCACATTACAATTTAGGAACTCTTGAAAAGTACGATTTTTCCTAAATTTCAACATTTGAAATTATTTGGGAAATCTTAAAATTGAGTTTTTAACGGTATTTTCAGCATTTGAAAAAATAATGCGTTTCATTGAAATGCAATTTCAAAAAGCAGAGAAGAGAATTTATTAATAATATTAGATATATATATAACGTTTTTTAAATGAATTTCAATATTTGTTTTTATAAGTGTTGGAAAATATTTGACTAGTTGTGAACACCTGTTTTAAATAAAAATTTAACTTCTAAATTCACGCTTTTGAGTTATATTTTCATAATTACAACATTTAGAAATCTTAAAAGTACGCATTTTTCATAAATTTCAACAATTTGAAATTATTTGATACTCTTAAAATTGCAGTTTTTAAAACGAAATTACATTTAGAAAATATGTCATTTTACATTGAAATGCATTTCAAAAAGCAGACAAGAGAATTTATTAATAGTTTAGGTGTCTTAAATTCGACGTTTTTTATATGAAATTTCATATATTGTTTTATATAGGGCAATATTTTTTATATAAACCTGTTTTAATAAAAAAATTTAACTATTCTAAAATTACAGTTCTGTCCAAACTTTTCACCATTCAATTTAGATACTATTAAAAGTACGATTTTTATTCATATAGTTCAACATTTGAAATTATGTTGGTAATCTTCAATTGGAGTGTTTTAACGGTATTTCAGGCAGTTGATAAATAATTGTTTCAATTGAAATGCAATTTTCAAAAAGCAGAAGAGATTATTAATAGTTTTAGGTGTCTTACAATTACTTTTTCTTTATGAATTTATATTTGTTTATATTTAGATTTGATTTTTAGATTAGTTGTGAAAACCTGTTTTAATAAAAAATTTTACTTCTAAAATTACGCTAATTCTTTAATTTTTACCATTACAAATTTAGAACTCTTAAAAAAGTACGATTGTTTTATAATTTCAAATTTTTTGAATCTATCTTTGGTAAAATCTTAAATTGAGTTTTTAACGGTATTTTCAGCATTTGAAAAAATAAGTCTTTTGAATTGCAATTTCTAAAAGCAGAAAAGTGATTTATTAATAGTTTTTCGTGGTCTTAAATTGACGTTTTAATAAATTTCAATATTTGTTTTTTATACCGAATATTTGTATTTGAAAAACGTTTTAATTTTTAACATCTTAAATTACTTTTCTTAATTTTCACATGTAAATTTAGGAACTCCTTAAAGT